>CM060970.1:88518758-88551258 GCA_030765045.1 Tenodera sinensis
CGTTACTCTAAGTATTGAAAAATTATTTATATAGCAATGAATGTGCCAAGCCCCTTTTACTTCCTCTTTAGAAAAGTTTGGCATTTGTTTATTTCTTGCTGTTTTGACTGTCACTTTCCTGAAACCATGTTTTTTTTTTTTTTTTTTTTAATGATTTATTGATCGATCAGCGCATGTGCGCTCTACAGACCATTGTTGAAATACACATAACAATAAATAAAATATAATAAGTAACATTGAAATGAGCTAAACCTCATTGGGTCCCTCACTGACAGTATTAGTTCTTGCTGTGATAACTGGTCCAGTGGTAGACGACTCTTGATGCGTGTTGGAAAGTTGGATTTTCTGCCAAGAGAGTAGTGAATAGATCCAGGAACGTTCTTTAGATTGCTGTAAAACTGTTCGTTGTGAAGAAATAGACTGTTGAATGGTACTGATTCCAGTTTCTCTGTGTAGTTGATTGTTTCTGACAAACCATGGCGCATTAGTTGAGATACGTAAGATTTTGTTTTGAAACGTTTGGATGCGTTTAATTTCTGTAGCACTGGCTCCTCCCCAAAGTGGACAGGCATATAGTAAAAGCGGCCTTAAAAGAGTTGTGTAGAGTAGTATGCAGTTTTTTAACTTAAATGAAGATTTTTTGTTGAGAAGTGGATAAAGTTTTGTCAGTCTTATTTGGGCAAGTTTGAGTTTGTTACTTATATGTGGCTTCCACGTGAGTTTTCTATCAAACAGTACACCAAGGTATTTCACCGTTTCTCTGTCACTTTTCCAGGGTATAGAATTTGTTGCTATCGTTACTGATGGTGGATATTTCGGTCTGCATAATGTAAACACCATTGCTTCACATTTGTCATGGTTGAGAGAAATGCGCCAGTTGTCAAGCCAGGGTATGATTAAGTTTAAGGCCTCTTGAAGGCGATTTCTAGCGGTGTGTAAATTACGATGGGTTGCATAGATGGCAGTATCATCGGCACATTGCTATTTGAGCTGTGGGCGTTGTAGGTATGTCAGAAGTGAACAAGTTGAACAGAATTGGACCCAATATTGAACCTTGTGGAACACCTGCTGTTACAGGTCTGGTAGAAGAATGACTGTTACCTATTCGAACTGAAAAGGTACGGTATGATAGAAAGGAAGATATTATTTTGTAGAGGTAGTCTGGAGTGCCATAGAGAAACAGTTTGTATAGTAGACCCTGATGCCAAACTCTGTCAAATGTCTGAGTGAAGTCAAGGAATGCGACAGCAGTGTGTTCTTTCTTCTCGAAGCCTTGTGCTATTTGCTCTGTGATTCGGAGAATTTGATGAGTAGTTGAATGTTTGCGACGGAAACCAAATTGAAAAGGAGGTAATAGTGACACTTGTTCTAGAAATTTTCCTAAACGTTTCAGTATAATCTTTTCATACACCTTGGACAGAGTTGGCAGCAGACTCATTGGACGATAATTTGTTGGATTGGAAGGGCATTTTCCAGGTTTATGAATAACAATAACTATGGCGTGTTTCCAGATTCTTGGGAAATAACCCATTCGCATAAAACTGTTGAACAACGAAGCTAGGATAGCAAGTGCTTTGCGACTCAAATGTTTTAATACAAAGTTTGGTATTAGATCATGCCCAGGCGATTTTCTTGCGGGAAGTTGCTGGATGATAAAAAGAATTTCTTTGGGTGAAGTGAAGTCAATGGGTAGTGGTACTGTGGCGTAAGAACCAGTAAACTGTTCAATTTCGTGGTTGAATTCTACGTTGCTTCCTGGATTAGATCTAAACGAATTTTGTAGGGTATCTGCAAATAGTTCGCTTTTCTCACAGTCGGAGATGTAGTGTTTTCCATCTTGCTCTAGGGGCGGAATAATCGTCGGCTCTTTTAGTACTCTTTTAGTCTCTTTCCACAATAATGAGTCTTCCGGTGAGATACTGGAGAGATGCCGTTGGTAAGTTGAATACCGATATTCATCCATTCGTTTCTTCACTTCTCTTGTGATTTGGTTCAAGCGACGAAGTTGCCATGTTTCTCTGTGCTTTTGCCAAAGTCGACGAGTTTTGTGCTTTTCTTTCAGAAGGTTTCTGATGCTTGGGGGCAAAGATTCATGGTAAGATTTTCTGTGTTGATGTCTCGCTGGAGCTGTGGCTTTGTCTATAGAGGAAGTTACGGATTTTGTGAAGCTGAGAATTGCTGCATCGGCATCACTGGGGGTTCTCAAATTCTGTGTAATTCTTAACTGGTCATCCATTACGTGCTGAAAAGTCTCCCAGTTTATGAAACCTTTGTTGAGTTTCTTTGTGTGTTGCGGTTGTAGAATCGGAATGTCATCGAACGAGATTAAGACTGGGCAGTGATCTGAGTCCATTTCAGGCAGAACAACCATTGTGGGAGTGCTTGATATATTTTTGTAGAGTGCGATGTCTAATATATCTGGTGTTATATTTGGCTTATAGAATGTGGGGTCTGACGGAGCTGCAATGTTAACTGCGTTGTGATCGGCTGCAATTAATAAACGTCTTCCATTTGGATTTGTTACACGGCATCCCCATGTTTGATGCTTGCTATTTAGATCTCCTGCTAGGAAAGTCGGTGCTATGTCAGAAAATAACGTATTAATATCCTGGTCATTTAGATTGGGTCCTGCCGGTTTGTATGCAGAAATTATTGTAGTTTTAGAAGAATTGCGTGTGAATATTTGAATTGCGCAGGCTTCGATGCTGGTTAATTGAGGTAGTGAAACTGAGTGGTGAGGTATGTCTTTTCGAATAATTATAGCCACTCCACCTGAAGCGACTGGAGCATTGCGATCGCATCTATACACTGCGTAGCCAGGTATAGAAAACTTTTCTTTGTGTAATAAATGCGTTTCTGTGATGCAAGCTACTGCAACATTGTGTCTGGAGATGAATTCCAAGAAGGCTTCTCGCTTTGCTTTGACTCCATTGGCGTTCCAATTTAGTATGGTTAGCTGTGAGAATGTTTTTTGGTTTTTAGTGGCCATTAGCAAACAAACTTGTGAAGAGCTTTAGCAAAAAGGACTTTATTGATGGCAGGAATGGTGTAAGGAAATTAATGGCTAGCTGAACTAGGTTTTCGGTTCCATCGGAGGAGCAAGACGAAGGAGAAGAAGAATTCTGTGTTGATGTCTGCTGAGTTAGCTGCCTAGGACTTTTTTTCTTCCGAAACAGCAGAGCGTGGCCATTGTGGAATTTCAGGAGTTGGAGAGGGCGAGTTTGGTGACAACCTCGGAAAATTTTCCATGTTTAGGTTTGAAGACGGTGTTATTGCAGGCTGAACCACCCTTGCATCGGCTTTCTTTTTCAAATCTAGGTAATAACGACAACCTTTGAAATTTGCCGGATGTGCTTCTCCACAATTCACGCAGGAGGGCTGAGTGTCTTTGTATTTTGTGCATTCAGAAAAGTGGTGATTTGAGGGGCATTTCACACATCGAGGTGTGAGTCGACAGAAGTTCTTAGTATGCCCGTAGCGTTGGCATCGTGTGCATTGTGGGATATTCGCGGGCTTCTTGCGGTACTCGACTTTAATTATGGCATGGTAAATATGTTTGACTTCGAAGATCTTCTTACCCTGCTCATTGTTTTCTAATTCTACGGCACACAGTGGCATAGGTTGTCGATCTTTATAGAAAATCCTGGTAACTTTTACTATTGGTAAGTTCAGAGAGGTTAGTTCTGTAACGATATCGTCATCTGTAAGAGAGTAGGGAACATTTCTTAAAATAACTTCAAGTCTTTTGGAGTTTGGGTCACGGAAGGTGTGAAAAGGAAGCTTCGATTCTTCCAGGAATCTTGTTACAGCGCGGAAGTCATTTACTGAAGTTGTATTTATTTTAAGAACTTTGCTTTGTTGCTGTGTTGTGTAATCATCTTTTACAGTAGAAGCTATATCTTGGATAATCTGCTGGTAATTATTGACTTCATGAATAAAAATTGGTGGGATTCTGAGTTTAGGAGTTGTAGAGAGATTTTCTTCAGAAGTTGTATCATTCTCTTCCTCCATGCTTTCCAAAGGGGAAAATTTGTTGTGAACGGAGGTTAAGTCGACTATATATTTGGTATTTACAGCTGATACTGAAGCTGTGTGCTTCTTGTTGGGTGTAATGAAGCAATCATTAGAATTGGAACCGTTGCCTTGGTTAGTTTCAACAAGCGGGCGTTTATGGACCAACTTAGGTGGTTGTAAGATTCTTCGCGATGTAGTAGCTTTGTCAGGATAACTCATAGAATGTGTACTTGAGAATCTTTGCTCTTGTTGACTAGATTGCATTATGTTGGTAACGCAACAAAAGACTGACTGGAAACAACTGACGGTTTGCTTCTCTAACAAAACAAAAAGTCTTGCAGAGGGCTAGCCGTGCAATACTGAAATTACTTTAAATTAACGTGTTATATACTGTAGACAGCGTTCCTAACATGTACACAGTATATTGATTAATGATTACTTCTACAAGCGAAGTTTACTCACAGGTTTAGCTGGTTGTAAAATATTGCACTTTTTGTATCACAGAATAACACCATTAACAGCTCTGTTCACTGCCTCCTAAAACTTTCCCCAAAAAAAACTTTCCTGAAACCATGGTTTGTATATAGGCTTTTAGAAGGCTGAGAACAAACGGCAAGATATCTTTATTGAAGTTCCTTTGTTTTGAATTTCTTTACAACACTAATGGAAATCAAATTAAATCTTTAACTCAATTTTTCTAGAGCATTCTAAAATTACATTTTTTTATCTTGAAGGTGCATTTTCTCCAAAAGTATTGTATGCACAGTTATATTTGGCAGTTGGATAGTGAACAGAATTTTAATAAACATTTTAGTTAAACGGTAATGAAATTTTACACGAATGGATTTTCAAGAATCACGTCAAAGCAATAATATGTTATTTTTTATCTCAAAAACAATAATACATATAGAAATGTTGTCCCAAAAGATTATGTGTTGCATATTCAAGATAACTCACAAAAGTTTTCAGCGAAATATCTCAATCCATTTTTGAGCAAATGTACCTTATTGCTTTTTAGATAAGATACAACTCAAACACATAAACAGAGTATGTAAACAAGCATTAATAATTACCACACCAAATTTCAGTTTTTTTTAAGTTAGAATATGCAGGAATTATAAATAACTTTGCGAGGTAGTATTTTTTATCTTCATGCCCCCTTAAGCGCAACATTTCTGTATCAATAGATTATCTTGTAAAAATACTCCTGCGGAACAATATTCCGGCACACCGGCGTAGCTGACACGATCTTAGCAGTTTACAACATTTTAACAAACATAATATTGAAATCTTTTAGCCAGGATATCAACAACATTAACTTTGAAGGTGAAGTGGCAATCGATTATGCACGCCTGGTCGTTGACCTCAGGAAATTTGATTACTTCCAGCTCATATTTAGCTGCTCATGTATTAAATTATCAAATTAATTAAATATTACCAAATAAAGTGAGAATCCGCTTAAGATATATTTGGGAAATTTAAATTATTATATGATTATATGCCATGTCTGCAGTAATAAATATATTAAACGTTAAAAGGATCTAATACAGTCCATGCACATACCTGCACTAAAATAGACAAAGCACATAGGAGTACATAGATTAGTAGGAAAGGCAGCTAGGCAGAAAACTCTGATTTGTGATTCTGATTTGTGATTCTGATTTGTGGTATGACAGTATGAATAGGAAAATGATAAACGCTACTGGAAAATTGATTTAAAGTCTGCTTACGAATATTTCTTCAGGTTTTAATTGATAGAATAATGACTATTGCAGCATGTGTTCATTTTGTGCAATGAAGATATTTAAGCCCATTTTCGCTGTAATCTATAACGCAATGACTTGAGCTAATTAGACGCACAGTGAAAGTTGTCAAGGTGTGCGACTACAGAGGCGGGACGGCATCTCTGTCAAGCAATGTCACATTCCACTCCCGTCTGTCGTTCCTGAAAAATTGCGACGTCTAATTCTAAGGTCTTGCTCCAGGAAGATAAAGTGGTAGCGTGCGACAGACAAGCGCGGAGGTCTAGGGGACGTCGGTAGCTGTTCAAAGTAATTTCTGGGAAAACAGGAATTCCTGCCTCATGTCAAACCGAGAGAATATAAATTTTTACTCCACCCACACAACCACAAGACTTTGTTCTTCTTTGTGTACCGAGAAGTGAAACCTTCTCAAAAATTGTACCAAAGGAAATCTTCATGGAATCTGTTCATGCACTGCCCCTCACCCGTTTAGGTTTTGAATGTTTTTCCTACAAAAGGAAAACCACTCTATTTAGAACGCTAAAGTTAGGACATAATTTCCATAGTTTACTTAGAAGACAAAGTATGAATAATTCCAACACCTGTGGAATCTGTTGTATAATCAATTTCCTCTGAAGGTCATACATAAATAGTTTTTGGAAACTTTCATAGACAAAAAGTTTTAAACTTTTCCTGATAATTTAAAACATATTGCATACTTTGAATTTAAATAAATATGTAAAGAAACAATCGCTTTTAGTATCATGGGATCAATTTTAAATTGATTTCATATATTTTAATTAGGTAAAAATAGTAGTTTATGGACCAAATGGATGAAAATATTACGAAAAATTAAGTCATAAAAGTGTATCTTTTCCCTTCAAGTACAAAATTAATGAACACCTTTAATAGTCGAACCTGTGCTATTTTTCAAGAATTCAGTGTTCTTCCTTTAGAATTTATAATTTTATTAATCTAGCTGAAGGGCGGTAAACAGGTCGAGAAGGCCGTATAACTGGCCGGGAGGGCTCGGGGCGCTGACCACGTCCCACCCTCCAGTACTGCACCCCACCAATGACGCCTGTAGTGGGCAGCGGTGGGGGGCGCAGCGGCTGGGTGGCAAGCCTTGGGCTGTTGCGCTAGGGGTTTAGTTTAGTTTAGAAGAGGATAAATCTTGGATCTGAATGCTTTTTCACAGAGTTTACTGGTTGGATTCCCGGAGGAAATTTTCTTTCAATAGATGTATTACCTATGCCCTACAAAATCTGGAAGGAAGAATATGTGCCTGTTTTAAAATGATGATATTAATCATAGAGAGTAAACGAGGCTATATTTATGAAACTATTTTTATAGCATTTTTATATCTTCATTATTGATTGAAGTTATAAGCTGAACGTTACTTTATTTACAGTAACTGTTAGACGAGTTCAATACACTTTAACTGGAAGATTAAAACGGTAAACTGAGCCATCTTAGACAAATAATTTAAATTAAATGGAGGAGTCTTAACTACAGAACTTAGACATTCCTGAATAAAGTCCAAAGTATTTTTTTCAAGTATTTGAAGCATCTCGCAGAGTAAACATAGAAACTAATACTAGAATTATGCTTCATTGAATATCTGTATTTTGTTGTTTTCTAGACTGTGAGACAAAAGCATAACTGCCACTACTTGTTCAAAGCTTCAATAAATGGTACTGAAAGCTAGACCGATAATAATAACAACAATAAATAATAATGTATTGAATTATGTTGTGTATATATGAATAGAATAGTTCAAGAATGGAAACAAATAGTAAATAGTGGAATTCCATTAACACTAAATAGAATAGTCCAAAAAATATTATATGCAGATGATCAAGCTTTAGTCTCAAATTCTGAAGACAAATGGCAGCGTGCCAACTATTCAAAATCGCCAGCAAACATGAAAATTTCTACTTCAAAACGTACAACAATGGCAATGTGTGAATAAAATATACAAGTGTGAAAATCGAGATTGATGGAAAAATTACAGAACAAGCAGCTGATTTCTCATATCTAGGAGCTGTATTTGCATATGACAAGAGTGATATTGATACATAATTACAAAAATATAATAAATTGAACGAGGTAATAAGGAGATATTTTGACCAACAGATGACGACCGATACAAAACTAAGACTACATAATATCACACGGAAGTGAAATGTGGTTTTAAATAACAGAAATTCACATAAACTTGGAGTAGCCCAAATGCGTTTCCTGCGATCACTGTTAGAAGTTACTAGATTGAACCACCAAAGGAATACGAACATCAGAGAAAACCTTGAAATACCAAGTTTGACTGAGGAGATAGAAAAATACCAACGAAAATGGATTTATCTTGATGAAACACAGTTTATATCAAATACTTCGTTTTTCTTTTGAATGAACTTTTTCCGATATATTCTTTCTTATTTGTTTGAATTTACCAATACTTATACTTTTCGCAAATAGGACTATATTATTCGTTTTTGCTTCTCTTGGTCTTGCAAAGACAACGGAATTTTAAAGGCACCGCAGAGCAACCAGCTCTTAAAACATTTGACTATTGCTCAAAGCCTACTGTATTCCTATATTTCCGTTGCACCTACAAGAAAATTTGCAATAAGATAATTTCTGAAAATGCTTATGTCGATTAAAGTGAAGTAGATAGGGAAATAAGCATTTGCAAGAATAGTGTGTATAACAGTGAGTATAGCTCTACATATATTTGCTAAAAGAGTTTCTCCAAATTGAACTATATTAAAAGTCTGTATGCAATATGTTACACAACGATCAGTTGGTGTATCTTCTAAGACTATGCACTTCGACTTTGTCGTCAAATATTGATAGACTTCTTAAACGTAAGTAATAGCAAACAAGTCACTAACGAACACATGTTTACCACATAAGATTTGAAGGTGCGTTTGTATAGCATTAGAATTTCTTCATGTATGAAAAGTGATAATACCACTTATTTTCACTTTTTACTGTGGTAAACTCCTGTTAAATTGTGTAAGGATATTAAAATTCTTCCCCTCTTTCCCAATTGTCATCCGGATCAAGCTCTGGAATTGATTTTTGACCGAAAATTTGCGGAAACAATTTCAAAGACCCAAATCTCTTTACACAATATCTCGTATTAATAGCTAAAGAATTCAAAATAGGTATAGGAGATAAAATACTGTATACAAAATGTCTATAAGTGCTAACATCTAATAATATCCAATTCAGAAACACATACTGAGAAAAGTTCTTAGTTGAAGCAAAATAATAATTCTCTGAATCAAGTGGGGAATCGAACCCAGGACCCCTCATACAACAAAACCCTCTTGCAGATTAATTCACACGCTCACCGGGCTTAAAATACAAAAATAATCAATTTGATTCGTCTTGTTAAATAATGAGCACCAGAAAGTGTATTGTCTATTTTGGACACCTAAAACGAACAAGTATATTACAGCGAGAGGGAAGGAGAGGGAGAGAATTATCGCAGAAGTCAGTGGCATAAGGCGAGCGGGTTTTTAAATATAGCTGTCAAGCACGGGCTCATAAACAACTAGGTTAATTTCCTATCTTCACTTCTGACAATACAATAATAATAAAACATACAATCCAGCTAATTTTATTGAGAAGAATGCCGAAAAGAGAAGGGCCGATAAAAAGTGGTGGAGAAAACACCGCAGACTGGGGTAGGAGGAAAGGAATCCCTGCCATTCCTGGTCTAGATGAAGGAAGCACAGCCCCAGGAAGAGATTAAAGGTTGTGTGCACCAAGGGAGGAACATCCCTCTGAGGTAATTAAAACATGTGTCTTGGTCGCCATATTTCTTGTCCCCGTAATTGCTGGCTAATAATGTGTTAATCACTAGGCCGCAATAAACAACGGGTGGCCCGGTAAATCACTGAAGGGACAGCTTCTTGATGACGACTACTATGAGAGGGTTTCTCCCGTCCCAACTTAATAATCTACTCTTGGGGAGCATTTCTCATTAACTACTTAATATCGAAATAAGTGTGCCACACTACCGGCTATTTGCCTTCCCAGTTTTCCACAAGAATTTTCATCCACCCAGCTAGTGTTTCTGTGGAGCTTACGAGTACATAAGGGTGTTGGGGGTATACGTACACCTGGCTTGATAATTGGTACCTGAATATGTATCCACTTCAATGTGTTAATTGTTCTTCTTTTCGTCTAAGTTTTCCCATAAATGCATAAAAAATTCGTTACTTTTTGTACTCAAGATCTGAAGGGACTTGAAAGATACTCAGGTTATGGTAATTGTATACAAAAGTCTTGTTCATAATAATTTGGAATATGCTTCAATTATATGGTCACCGATGTATAAATGTCACAACAATCAAATAGAGTAGATCCAAAAAAGTTCCAAAACTCACGGTGTTTTTACTTATAATCAGAATTTGCCGTATAGTTTAACTGCTTAATGAATTCAAAATAGTCTCACTTTCTGATCGTAGAGTAATAGCTGAACAATTATTTATGTATAAACTCATAAATAGCCTGGTAGCCACTGAAGAACTGCTTGACAGAATATAATACTGCTAATTTTAGAAACCGTCAGCTGTTTCAATTTAGGACTCCGAAAACCTTATTCCATAAAAATTCTCCCGTCCTTAGCTTGTGTGCGAAATACAATAAACTTTCAACTAAAATAGAAGTGGATTGTAGCTTACCTTACAACCAGTTTAAAAAACACTTAAATATGGAAATTATTTGCATGTGATTTTCAGTTGTATCGCTTATTGTTGTTATTGTTGTTCTTCTCCACTTCATGGCGTAGGCAGTCAAGTGCCTGTTCCACCTTCAAAGCAATCCAGCTATCAATAGTTTCCTGGGTCTGCCCACCGATCTCCTACCCTTAGGATGATAATGTATTATTTGCTTAGGAAATCTGGTATCTGGCATTCTTTCGACATGTTCCTTCCACTTTTGTTTGTAATCTTTTAGCCTGTCATTTGTACTATAAATTCCTAACTCTTCTCTTATACTTTCATTCGTTATTAGGTCTCTTTTCGTACATCCCTTCACACTTCTTAAGAATTTCATCTCTGAGGCCTATAATACAGATCGCTTATTGTTATCTGCAAAATCAGTATCATATTTGCAATTCTAGTCTAATGTAGTAGTTTGATGTTTCATTTTTAGCCTTAGTTTCTTAATACTTTATTGTATTCTCTTTCTATTATAATCAAATTTGTTTAGTTATTGTTTACTTTACTGTATCACTTATTCGCTTGATTAGTATACAATTTGCAATGTCTTGTCTTCAATAATAGCTTAATATACAGTTAATTTTTAGTTTCTTTGTATTTCTTCTTGTATTCGTGTGTTGCATTTAATCAAATTTGCATAAATAAATTCAATTTAAGTACTGTAACTGGAGCTTTGCTGTGTTGTAGTACAAATGAATAAATAGATAAATCTCTAACATTCCGACAAAGTTTTGTTACAGTTTGCGAAATATTACCTAACAAATTTACGCAAACGTCCCTCTCCGTCGAAGACGTCGCCTTTAATACCTATAAGATCTCGTGTTTGGTGTCCGGACTAGCTCTAACAAGAGGTCCTAATCTACAGGGTATGCGTGAGTTGTGATAGGAATGGAACCAAACGAAGAATTAACCAACATATCACTTTATTTGCAAATTTCCAGATTTGTAGAGAACTACCGACGATATTTAAATAGAATGTAACTTTGTAACTTCAACTACAACGTTATAACACTTTAACTTTGTCACCATTTAGCAACCGCCGAATTATGTATACGCGCTAGCTTTACGTACAAATCCCAAATTGCACGTGCGTTCTCTCGGCTCGATTCAAGACGAGTGTGTGTTGCGTTGCATTTGTCTTGCGTGAGCAACACGAAGGAAGCGATTTCCATTGGCTAACTTATCATGGTAAGATAAGAATCAGCCCGCGGAATCACTATGGCTTCGTACAAACAACAATTGTAACCTTATCACTCATTTAAATCAGCCTAGGCTTCCATTCTTGAGACTTTAATCTATTCAGCTTTATTACGTCTTCCCCTTAACTATTGACTAGAATCTCCTTTTGTTTCTTTCTATTATCAAATATACATATTGACATTATAATTTCGGTTTCAAAATAAATAATTCAGAGAGGGTTTGCAAGAAAATCCTAAAGACACAAAAGAGTAGACATATAATATAATGGTGGGAAACCTTTGGTGCTCTGCAAGAGAAACCTGACAACTTGACCACATGATACGCAATTAGTGTTCTCTCGAATGTTTACACGACGTCAGTTTCATGTCAATGACCTCGCAGTTTGGGACTCATCACTGTACAGCTATAAACACAGAGGAACAAGCGAAGGGGGGAAAAAAAGTCTAAATTTGTTTGACACCGCCTATCTGTTGACCTGCTATGCGACGTCACAAGACCTTTTTCAAATCTCGTGGACCTAGCCCTGCATTTCTTTATCCTTCCCATCTCTTTTGTTGCTGTCATTCTTCCCATTCCCCCTGCCCCCTCGCTTCTTTACGTTTTACGACTTCTTTCGCCGTTTTTTGCTCCGTATTTCCTTCAGCGTCGCATAATGCCTCGCGTGCCTTTATTAGTTGTAATTAAATGTCTGGCAGCGCTTTCAGTTGATATGTAGGGGGGACGGAAATCCAAATTAGATCACTTTTTCTGTATACCAGCTTCGTTCTCCTCGAGTACCAAGGTGATTTTCTTTAATGCTAGCGAGCATCTCTTTAGGATTACTCATGAATATGAGTTACAGCGATGTAACAAGCATCTGAGAGAGAACTCTTGAAGCCAACTTTCTATAAGGAGATTGCTGTAAAATTCAGAAAACCTTCAAACGGCGTGTCGCTTGGAACAGGTGATAAAGTTCCCGTTCTTTCGTAACCATACAGATTTATGAGGGTTATTTCGACTGCAGGTCCAATCCAATAAGGGTACGTACACATTTATAATCCTTAACAAAGAAATAGCTTCACATTAGCTTGTTGAAAGTTTGCGTTTATAGTCTCTTGTAGCGCAGTGGCCTCTCGTCTGTGCCTTTTTTATATTTTGCGAAAAGTATATATTCTTATTTATCGCCTCCGTAGCTCAATTGGTAGTGCTCCTGCCTCTGGTGAGGAGGACTCGGGTTCGATCCCCAATACCGGCGTGGGGATATTTCCCCTCTGGGAGCTCTGGCACGGGGTGCACTCCACCTTGTTAGGTCCCGGAGGGACCAATTGAGGAGGTACTTGATGAAGAAATAGCGAGCCCGAGTCGTGAAGGCCACATAACCTACCGGGAGGGCTCGGAGCGCTGACCACCTCCCACCTTCCAATACTGCACCCCACTTATGACGAATGTGGTGGACAGAGGTGGGGGATGTAGCGGCCGGGCGGCAAGCCTTAGCCCTTCACCGGCTGTTGCACTGAGGGTTTAGTTTACATATTCTCATTTTCACATACTTTTTTGCTATTACAAAGAAGTTTGGTGCGTCACTTGTTATTTAATATAATTCATTAAAGTAAATTGAAACACCAACTAGTAGAAGGGGCAAATTTTAATACATAGTTCTGTCACACGAATTGTATGTAGATTAAAGTTGGAAAGGTAGAATAAGACTGAAAAATCCAATGTTCATAAGGGATTTCAACCAGGGCTGATCTAACCATTTAAGTACCGTGGCAACATACCAACAAGGCATTAAATTTCCCAACTGACAGCGTAATAGGTAATCACAATTGATCAGTCAAGAATATATAATTAATTTTTCTTCCACCTCTACCGTGGGTAAGGTGAATTTAGAAAGATAGGATCAGAATGAAAATTTCAATGCCATAGTTGGGATGTTATCTCAAAAACTCAGATGTGTTGCACTCACATGGCTTTCTCTACTCTTAAACTAACCATTCTTACAGGCTCTTATTCCTCTATATTCTTCGTATTAGTTGAGATAAGCATTTGCAGACATTATCTTATTACTTATTTCCTAGTAGGTGCAAGGGGAATATTAGAATGCAGTAGGCTTTGAGTGATAGTCAAATCTTTTAAAGCTTTGAGATTCCGTTCTCTTTGTATGGCTAAGATATAAAAATGAATAACGATCTTCCATTTGTCGAAAGTTTAAGTATCCCAAAATTCACGCATATAACAATGGAATATCTCCGAAATGGTTCGCTCTACAAAAAATTTATTTGGATATAAATTGTTTTAGGTAGATCTATATTTTTGTATAGTAAGATTTGGTCTGTCTCTTACGGTTTACTAGCTATGCAAATGTCGTCAAGAAGACTACATGGACCATAGCTAGAAAATTCAAAATATACATCTCGTTTTCCATAAAAATATCTCAAATATATAGCGCTTTAATCAAAATGGTTACAGCCATTTTCAAAAAAATTTCCATGTAAGGGATAGTTTATGGTGGATAAATTGTCCTCAAAATCTTCGTGTCGCATCCTTGAAAAACATTAAACTTAATTATCAACTTTGATTTTTAACCCACTTTTCGTTTTTGAGTTATGCTGTCCACAGACTGACAGACACACAGACACACACTGATAGAAACACACACGCGCACGAACTTTTCCTAACAATACTTTTTGGGGGGGGGGGGGCTCGAAACATACATTTGGAGATGTCCAAAAAGCCAGAGTGAAGAGAAAGGCTACTAAAAATAAAGAGGCAAAGGAAGCCTAGCAGGGACAAGTCCTGGAGATCTCTAAAATTGAAGAACTATTTCGCTCTCCCGAAAAATTACATTTTTCATACTTCATACATCACTTTTTGGAAACCATTCAAACTAAACATGTGAAATTTTCAGGATTATCGTTTGAATGTATGATGAACCTTCCTTACCAATATTATAAAATTACTTTTGAATTTGAAGAATATGCAATAATGTTTATGGTATAATTTCTTCTTTTAAGTTTCAATATTGTATACATTCAATAATGTTGGAAAGGTAGACTTTGGTATCTATTGCTAGTAAGTTCCCAAAGTTTTACAGAAATATAGATGACAAAAATGTAATTAAAAGGTACTTACAGGTATTAAGGCAAGCACTGACAAAACTAAAATATCTTCTACATGTTGATATGCTATTTTATACCAAATGGTCAGTAATAGAAATGAAGACATTTCAAACTGTAGATTGCACTTGTATAGATAACACGAAAAACGTGAAATAGATCTGACTGTTAACATCTAATTTATGATTGCAAGAACACTACTTTCCCTACCTTTTTAAATGCGGTAACTACCCATTACCTTTGAAATAAACCTTTACAGAAATAGTTAACATTATACATGGATATCCTGAATTCCGTGCTAGAGCCTGAGTTCCGTGAGGTATACCAGGGAGTAAATTTGAACTTTGCGCGTAGCTGAGGGTTAGAGCGCTTGCCTACCACATAGGCGGCCCGGGTTCGATCCCAGGGACAACATGTGATATATATCGTGGACGAAGCGGCGTTAGGGCGAGTTTTTTCCGGGTTATCCGTTTTCACCCGCCACTCATTCCACAAAGTGCTCCATTATGACCTTTAGAATCATCGATTTCGTCTGTATTTCATATTACCCTCTTCCTCACTATCATACCTGGTGCTTGGCTGATCAACTTCTTCCAGGTCCCTAGGTTCCTCTGCTCCCCGACAGGCGTCTGACCCTGAGCACTGGCTTGTAAGTCCTACATAAGGGGAGAGTAATCAAGTAAAGAAAAAAGAAAGAAATCTGCCTTTTGTGTTGTAGGCTTTCATCTTTAGCTTAATCTTTACCAAGTATACACAATTATATAAAACTGAATCGCTATCCCACGTAGCCGTGGTCGCTAGAGCGTGTCTTTGGCGCTCCGCCGCGCAGAGAGTTGAGGGTTCAAGTTCCGTCTTGGATATGAGTGATTTGGTGTGTATGTGGAAATATGAGTGAGAAAGTAAATGAGCGTGTGTGCGTGTGTGCGAAATAGAAATAACCATTTGAATGGCTAAGTGGTTCTCGACGACCAAAGGCTTTAAAAAAAAAAAAAAAAAAAAAAAAAAAAAAAAAAAAAAAAAAAAAAAAAAAAAAAAAACTATTTTCCAAAGAAGAAGACCCCAGAAACTACTCCTAGAAAATGTAATATCTACACTTTATTTGCCCTGTACATGTGTTTAATAAATGGTATGTTAAACAAAATCATTACGGCCCTTTTCGAGGAAATTGGGAATTTCAAAAAGTGTTCCATATCAAGTGTTTTATGCGGAAACTTTTCTGATAATATTGTGTCGCATTTTGGAAGATATTGAACTTAAATGCCAACTTGGTGTTTAACCGACTTGTGTGCGGAACTTCTTTTAAAACGGCTTTTTTCCGAGCTCAGGAGCCTCAAAAACTTGTTCCCGTGAAATCTCTCTATCAAATGTTTGTGTGGAATGTAAAGTAAAATATTAACTGTTAAAGTGAAAAAGGAAACTTCAATGGACAAACAATGTGGAAAACAATGCACCTCTTGTATGGGCCTTGCTTCGGTTCCGGATCACAAGCAACCTGCGTGCTTCAGCATGCACGTGCAAATGAAATCGCAAATTGACGTCATTACGCGTGACAAGATTACTTGAAGACAGCGACTAACGAAAAGGCTCTTATTTGCCACGCGAACATTTACAAGATCAAAAGCAGCGACGCGAGGGTTCTGTTAACAATAACCCTTCTCTCTCTCTCTCTCACTCACTCGCTCTCAAAGACAGTAATGAACAGTTTTCTCTCCCTACTTTATTTTTAACCTCTCGGCCCTTGGATGGGATTTCTCGTTTTGCCGCCACAGAAGGAGGAATAAAGTAATGGTTATTATTGAATTTTTTCTAACTTTCTTTGTTGGCTATATGAAAGGGTAGAGAGAAGGGTTACAAAAACGGATTGTTTGACACCTCCCTGATGTGATTTTATGTGGAGGGTGAGGAGATTAGTGGAGCCGAAGAGGAAGGGGAAGTCTGGTTTCCATCTGTCCCTTCAAAGGAACTAAAACAAAGAGCCTTTTGTCCACAAGGATACAGAGTTGTTTCTCACACTAATCCGAGTGGTGGCAGCACCGGAGTCCTAGGATTGAATCTTGTGTCTCCTTGGTTATCACAACACACTAACATAATGTGTTTCTGAGAGTTAAATACTGTGACAAGTTTTACTTTATTGAAATGCTACTTTCTATGCAGCTTATCTGTAACAGGTAGCGGATGCACTATGGCCTTCCAAAAATTCTGTACCGAGATTTACAACGGAAATATATGTCCTGAGGGCCCCTGAATCCAAAAAAGGATTTTTAGAAAAAGGTCCGTGTGTATGTTTGTGTGTCTTCCTGTGTATCTGTCAGTCTGTGGACACCATAACTCAAAAACGGAAAGTCGATTAACAACCAGTTGCTATTTCAGTTTAATGTCTTTCAAGGATGCGACACGAAGACTTTGAAGAAAATTGCTTCACCCTAAACTACCCTTTGCATGGAAAATGTTGATTTTCTTAAAATGGCCCTAACAATTTTGATTAAAATGCCATATGTTTGAGATATGTTTATCACAAATGAAATGTATATCTTGAATTTTCTGGCTATAGCCCCTGTAATCGTATTTACTCTGAATGACTTTTGCATAACTGGTAAACCGTTATAGATAGACCAAATCTTACTAAAGAAAAATGTAGATCTTGCTAAAATACACAATTTATGTCCAAATACTTTTTTTGTAAAGTGAACCATTTCGGAGATATTCCTTGTTATTGGTTTGAGTTTTGGAGAACTTCTACTTCTGTCACATGCAACATCGTTATTCATTTTTTATATGTTAATCGTGCAAGGAGAACGGAATCTCTTCTTCTTTTCCTGATTACCCTCCCCTTATGTAGGAGTTATACCCCTTGGACTTACAAGTCAGTGTCTAGGGTCAGACGCCTGGCGGGGAGCACAGGAACCTATGGACCGGACAGAGTGAACACCTGGAAGCAGGTGGTCAGTCAAGCACCAGGTATGAGAGTGAGGAAGAGGATGGTATGAAATGCAGGCGAAATCTATGATTGGAAAGGTAATAATGGAGCAATTGGTGGAATGAATGGCGGTGGAAACCGCAGAACCCGGAGGAAACCCTCCCATACGCCGCTTCGTCCACCATGAATACCACATGCGAGTCCCCGGGATAGAACCCGGACCGCCAAGGTGGTAGGCGAGCGGCCTAATCACGAACGGAATCTCAAAGCTTTAAAAGACTTGACTATCGCTCATCCCATATTCCCTTTGTACGTACATGGAAATACGCAATAAGATAATTTGTACAAATGTTTATCTTAACTAACACAAAGAAGATATAGGAATAAGAGTTTGTAAGAATGGTTAGTACAAGAGTAGAGAAAGTCATGTGAGCGCAATACATCAGTTGTTGTTGTTTTTTTTTTTTTTTTTTTTCTGGCAGCTACTCAAATAGTCCTAATTTTTGAACGTTTCGATTTCCGGAATCTTGCAATTTTTGCGCTCAGATGCAGAAAGATCTGGAGATCCATAAACAATGAAAACAAACCTTAATTTTTATCACTTTTCATATCCAAGTACCCTAATGTCCAGATCTACAGAGAGAATGAGTGAATTTGCGATTAATGGGAACTCAATTATTCTTCGCTGGATCCAAAGAGTTAAAAATACATTATGTTTTAAAGAACTAAAGTTTCCACATTACAACTGTTGCATCAAATTAACTTTATTACTCTTAGAGCTACTTCCATTCTGCAGCAGAGAATTAATTACGAGTAATAAGGAATTTCAATAACAGCGGCAAAGACTGCAGTGTAGGTGGCTCTGTTGGTTAGGAGCTGTCCTACTGATCCCAGTATTGCGGGTTGAAATCTATCCCAGGCGGACATGTGCTAAAATGCAACAGCCTAATGTCAGTGGATTTATATACTGGCAAAGCCATGATACATATCGGAAAGTATGTGAAAAGTCCCAGCTGTTTACTTGAGCTTATCGCACAAACACAGCGAGTCAGTGTTTGTACATTCCGTTCAGATGCAATCATACCCTCAGGATAGCAACGTCTCATATATCGGCAGCCATGAGAGATCATCTATTTGTGTTTTATCACTGACAATACGCCAAGAACTATTATTTTGCTGTTGTAATAAACAGGAAAAGAAGTGATCGTAGCGCTCGACAGTCAAGGTCAATACGCTTCGTCGCTTTGCTATGTAGTAAAAGAAGATCTGTGGGACGAAATTCCGGTACACTGGTGGCCTTGATATGAACCTGGCAATTGACAGTGTCGTTAAAACGTTTCCCACCCATCTATAGAAACACTACAAAAATTTTAACCAATTAGACTCCGCTGTCAAAAAATATATTTCAGATACATATAGGTGTTGATTTAATTGCAGATATCTTATAACAGAACTTACTCATCCGCAACTGAAAACTGAGTTTTCCATCACTATCCTATCAGCTATTTTCCATGAGTGTTTCAATTCAGCTATTAAGACGTACGCTATCTCTCAAACGAAGTTAGACACTAAAAATCTGTTAAATGGCTAAAAGTGACAAAAATGTCAAACTAAGCCTTTTCTGCAGCCTTATTAACAGAAATTACCTCTTTGCAAATGCATGTGAATTTATTTCTCTAATGTTGCTTCGAACAGCTTTTTCTGTGAATAAATGCAATAAATGTCTCTTCTTTCAGAAAATATTTAATATAGCTAATTTCAGGACGATAAGAGCCACCTCTAAATATTGCTCTGGATAATCTTTAGTATTAATACCACATTTACTTATCTAAAATGTTTATCTTAAAGTTTAATCAAAGAATGATATAATTAACAAATAAAATTACCTTCCTTAATAAACAAACTGATCAGGTAAATGTAAATTCAGAGTATCTAAAGAGTAATTTTTTTAGTGTAATATCTTAAATATCTTCTGAGATAATAGTTCATAAAGTTAGCAAATTTAACATTGACAACATAGTGCTTTGAATATACCTCTTTAATCAACGACATGCAATAGTATAGGATAAGAAGGGAGGATATGATTAAAATAGTCTAACGGTTATTCCAATGACGCCTGCAGTGGACTGAGGTGGAGGACGCAGCAGCTGGGCGGTAAGCCTTAGCTCTTCATGGGCTGCTGCGCTGGGGTTTAGTTTAGTTTAATAACGGTTATTACATTGGATAACCCATTTAGGGCAATCCCCTAAGAAAGCAGGTATACCACTTAAGGATAACACGGAGATGAATAGGATAGCATTAAGTAACGGTGGGGACACAGCTTCGACACAATCGGTCTTTGGTGCATACACCCCTGGAAGGAACGGATGAGATGAAGGAACCGCAGGAGACGTATGGGCTGCAGAGCCGGCAGTTCAGACGACAGGGACGCGCAGAGTTCCTTAAGTTTCCAAGGCTTGATCGCCTGGATAAAGAGCTATCCCATTAGCTGCTAAAGCTGAGCTCCACACTAATCCCACTCAAAAGTTGTTTGGCTTCCAAAATTAACCCCAATATCTAAATTAAACATTTGAAACTTTTTACTTCCATTAGGGTGCATACACTGCTGCATTCTAAACGATAGTTGTCGAGGAGCAAAATTTCCTTCTTCAATTCTAATCATCCTAAATTAAAACAAGCCACCCTAAATTACCTACCCTTCAAATTTTCTACCTGTGGTTAAACCTGTTAAAGGTGGGTGCGCAGCTAAAAGATTCAGGCTGAACGTGAGCCTGCCAGCAGCGCTTATGGACGGACGGAAGGACAGACAGCGCTTGGCGGTGACCCTCCCCAGCCACAGGAGGGAGGCTCATAGGCTCTCTTTCACCTGGAAAGGTCGAGCATCAGTGGAGGCTCTCAAGTTGCCATCTAACGAGACAGAGAAGTAGTTTCAATTCGTGAGCCCCTGCACCATGTGTCGCCGTCGAACGACACACAGTCCCGGAGTTAACATTTAACATCCTGAGAGGCAATGAGGGAGAAAGGAAACTCGTAGTAGAATAAACTATCCCCGGACTCGCCTTGGAAACCAAGGAAAGCACAACATTGAGATGAATAAGGTAAATTTGATTATTTTTTATTGCTCAGTGAGTTCTAAGAGGTGAAATACCATCATCATTGGTTCAACAGGTGTTTCCTAGTCTTGACTGCTTCAGTGGTTATTTTCCATAGGATTCTGTACGGAGCCTTCCCTCTTCATCTTCCTGTTATGTGCTCTAAAGTCCTCTTGTACATAATCGAGCCACCTATCTTGTGGAAGTCCAATTCTTCTAGTATTAAATGGCTTCGTGAGAATTGGTGTCATATATGTTCCTATGTTGTATACAAATGGTCTAACCATCTTACTCTTCTTGATTTAATTTCTCTTGTCATGTTAGCTTCTCCGAATGACTTATATTGTTTATCATTATATCTAATTCTAAATGTGTCTCCATCTTTAATAGGACCATATATATTCGCCTAAGGATCTCGCTTTCAAAACTTTTTATTTTATTTTCATCATTTTAGATAATGAAATACATTAGGCGTAAAGTCATAAGAGATTCCAGCTAAAGTAATTCCTACAATTAAATACAGAACTTCGCTCCCACATAATGACCCAAAACATGTTTTTACAGTATAAACAAAAAGTTTGTCTCTTGAGGCTTGAAACGAGGAAGGGCATTCCTCATAGTACGTTGTTATCGGCGCCTCACTTCCAGCAAGTGCAGTAAAACAAAAGACTGTCGGCTCGTTACCCACACACAGTAGAGGGATCTCGGTACCAATTAGTGGCGACTTTGCCCTCTAGGGTCATGAAGGAGAAGGGCTTTCATCTAACAAATGTCATCGCAAATGGAACGAGAAATCATATTATGTGTTTGTTCCTTTGAAAAGTCGGCGAGCTGCATCAAAAAGAAAAGAACTTACATGAAGTCTTCATTTCTTTCTTTTAGTTGTGATGATTGTCCTGATAGGTTCCATTTTGCCGTATAATCAGTCTTGCATTCAGCGTTTTGATTCTTACATCATCGAGATATTCATTATTAGCTCCCGGTATATTAAATTAATTCTAGGTAATTCAAAAATTTTAATATGTAAAAAATATAACTCCTACCACGAGCTCTGACAACCCTGGGAAATATGGAATGAAGATAGTTACTGTAAAATAGTAATTAAAATTTGCGCTGATAGATTCGTCCACCTTGAAAGCCGTCTTCTATCTCTTTCATTCGTGCATCTGCTACCGTGATGAACTATGAGATCTTTATGTTAGGGTATTCATGGGCAGGTGGACTGCAACTCCAATTAAGTTGACATTCCACTCATACGTGACTTGGTTGAACGCAAACAATCTTATGTATAACAATTTGAAATTTCAATCAATGACAGTCTTCATTTGCAAAAGGTTTATCATATCCTCTGTTTTTCTTGTGTTGTGATCATGTTAGAGAATCTAGTTGCACTGTCCTACGCATGCGCAACAGCATAGGTAATTAGACGCAACACAGCTGCTATTCAAGTGTCAAAAATGGCTGACTATTGCTCGGTGAAGCAGCTAATGCTGAAACGATAAAATAATTCGAAACCTCAGAACGCACAGTACAACAGGAAATATGTTGGGAATCAGTTTAAAAAACTTTGTTATAAATTAACAGCAGAAGTTAGTACTCACAATACAGCATTTAAATAACACTGCATAAGCTATATCATCCTTTAATTTATGAAATAGTCTTAATAAATGTAGCTCGTGGTAGTCAAATTCTCTAGATAAATTGACAATCACTCGTGGCATTACTTACATAAATGTAATGACGGCTAATAATGATCTACTTGAAGTGAGTTGTGAATTTAATCTCACTAAATTATAACTATTGAGTTATATCTGTTCACTTCTTTCGTACTTTACGGTTTAAAAATAACTGTCTGTGTAGTAGAATTGCAAGTGTCGTTACCCGTAGTCGCTAAAGGCTAAATTCCTTGCCGGTAACCCTTAAATCCATATATCCTAGCGCGGTCTTTAAGCGCTGCTGCCGATAATGGATCACTGTAAACACCTCCCTAAGACTAAAAAGACGAAGAAACAGACACAAATTTTATTAATACATGTACTTTTTTTAAGTTCCTCCTACATGGCTATCCCCACCAACATTCCTACATAATGTTTCCAAGTCTTAAATTCGTATCTGAAACAATAGTGTTAAACTTCCGAGAAATTCCTTTCCTCCATAATTTTAAGAAATTTCTCTAAGTTGCTTAGCAAGGTATGCGATCGCTGAACACACCGAATTCCAGGAATTCTCTACACGAATTCTCTACATAAACTTACACTAATTGCCTTTCCTTGACATTAAACTCGCTAATGATCTCGTAACAAAATTTAGATTGCCTTCCTCATGACAAACTTATTCTTATCACATTATGAATTGGTTGCAACTTAGGGAAGTTATTTATTGCAGAGTTTTACCTATCTTCATCTCCGTTCTATAAAATGATAAATCTTACGCGTCAATAATTATTTCGGTATCAAAATACACTTACGAATTCTACATGAGGTAGTGAAGCAAGTACCTAAGATGTATCATAAGTAGTAAAATGAATTGCTAAAAATAAGAGGGTAACAATGATAAAACAAATTCCTCATAGACAAAAGCAACATATATAGAACCTTGAAGATGAACAAGGAAAGAATTAGTGAAGTGCTTAGCTGGGAGTGCGAAACTCCGACGTTGCGACGAAATGAGATTTGCAGAATTTTAAAACTGGGCATGGAAATATACGATTAGAATGAATATATAAAATGTTTATTTGAAGAAAGTTCCGATGGAAGGAGAACTGCGCTAACATTAATCAGGAAAGCTATAGAAAAAGTCATCGATGAAATAACTGACAGGTAAAACAGAGAGAGGGGGTAAGGGAGAACTAAGCAGGAGAGAAAGAAAGGGATGATTATTTATATATTACTTAAAGAAAAAAGCAAGGAAGAAAAAAGAAACAAAGAAAGAAGGAAAGAAAAAAGGAAAGAAGGAAGGAAAAAAGGAAAGAATGAACAAAAGAAAGAAACAAACAAAGAAGAAAAAGGAAAGAAAAGAAGGAAGAAAAAGGAAAGAAAGCAAGAAAGAAAAAGGAAAGAAAGCAAGAAAGAGAAAGGAAATTAAGCAAGAAAGAAAAAGGAAAGAAAGCAAGAAAGAAAAAGGAAAGAAAGCAAGAAAGAAAAAGGAAAGAAAGCAAGAAAGAAAGAAAAAGGAAAGAAAGCAAGAAAGAAAAGGGAAAGAAAGAAAGAAAGAAAGAAAGAAAGAAAGAAAAAGGAAAGAAAGAAAGAAAGAAAAAGGAAAGAAAGCAAGAAAGAAAAAGGAAAGAAAGCAAGAAAGCAAAAGAAAGAAAGAAAGAAAGGAGAGAAGGAGGGAAGGAGGGAAGGAGGGAAGGAAGGAAGAAAGGAAGAAAGATATTTCACCGAGAGCAACCGAGAGTAAGTTAAGAGAGTGGTTGGATGAACCGTAAACGAAGTAGAGGGAATGCATATGCACTGAAAATGAGATTATAGTGAAATCGGGATAGTGAAGATTAAAGTATATTATATTATTATATTATTTATATTATATTAAGTATATAACGAAATTTGGTCCTCTCCTTCGCCGGAGGTAACGCTGCTGCCTACCAAGCGGGGGACCAGGGTTCGATTCCCGATACTGGCTTAGGGATTTTCTGCCACTGGGAGACCTGGTTCGGGGTTCACTCAGATTTGTTAGGTTACTGCGGGGACAATTGAGAAGCTACTTGATTGAAAAGTAGTGATTCTTGGTTGAGAAGACCGCATAATATGCCGGGAGGAATCGGGGTGCTAACCACGTCCCAGCTTCCAGCACTGCACTCCACTCATAACGCCTATAGTGGGAGGCGGTGGGAGACGCAGCGGTCGAGCAGTAGACCTAGGTTCCCGTGGGCTGTTGTGCTACGGGGGTATAACGAAAATTGATTGGTAAGTGTTACAAGACTGGAGCTAATAAAGAAAGGAAGAAAGATGGGAGATAAAATAAATCAGGAAAAAGAAATTAAAGAGCGGAATGGAAGCAGGATAAGATTACTGAAAAAGTAGGATGAAAACTTTCACAACGTAATATTGGAGAAAAGGGAAGAGTTATCGTACACAACCAAGGTGACAGCTGCATGGGACCCTAGGATAAATTCCTCCATATAGAGGAAAGTTGTGATATTGTAATGTCTATGTAAACAAATGAAGTTGATAATTCATTCATTAATTAGGAAGAGGTCACAGCACTGAATGAAAGGATTCTGTTTGCTAAGAAATATGTTGGAAGGGGTGTTGAGTGGTAAAGTACTGGCTATTGTATGAAAGTAAGAAGAAGAAGAAGAAGAAGAAGAATATTTGAAGTTGAAATCAGGGTTGCCAACTTTTAAAAGTAAAATTATTGTACCGACCACACAAAATTATAGATTTGGATTCAAAACTATCGTACGTCATAAGCCAAATGCTACAACAATGAAAATATCAGCACAGCACTTACGAAAATGTAATAGTATTGATGTTTATGGTATCCACTTACAAGATTGGTGACCTCAACCAGTATTACAACTTTAGCACTTGTGTGAACTAAGACTTTCACGGCCGGCGTCTATCCACTAAAATGATGTTCACAATAGGTCACCTTCCTCTGAAGATGTTCGTCGGAATGGCGGGCGAAACGTCAGGTGTTTACGCATCGACTGGACCACGGCCAATAAACCCGGGAACATCATTTAATTTGATTTAGCACCTATGTTTCTCGCACTATTCATCTGAAAATTCATTATCTTCCTCTACTGTTGCAGCATTATACAAATTTGCTGCTGAGATAAACTTTAACATCTTCTCGGTAACTTGCAGATTTTCGAACCCACCACATTATTTCATAAGCTGAGACGACAGAATAAGTCTATTTACCGTATCTAGCGCCAATCTGTTTCTAAATTTGGCTTTTATTAAGCTCAGTTTAGAAAAAAGTACTCCACAAGAAGCGTTTCTGTGGAGCAACGAGATAACTGAGCATGCAAACTCCGCCAGTTCTTTTAAATCAGTATTTCCACCAAGGTATAACATATGTGTTTAACAGCACTCCAGAAACTGTCAAGTTCAGGTACGTCCTTTAATTCACAAGGAATATCACTTATTCGTAGTTTTCTCCATTGATCACAAATTTTCTGAATAGTGCCTTCTTCATTGAGATTACCAGATCTGGGCACACTGGCAATAAGAGGATAAAGGGTAGAAGGATTAGTGTGGAGTCCTCTTAGAGGGGTGGAGACTGACCACGAGGGAAAAGTGATGTCGCTATTTCTAATTAATTTTATTTTGCTGGTGTGACAAACCAGTGAAAATGACATTTCGCCAGTATCGAACTATCCACATTCAAATTATCGTATGCCCCCACAATTATCGTACGGGTTGGCAACCCTGGTTGTAATTGAGTGTGAAACATCAGATCGTGATTAAAAGAGGTCGTGTGAAGGACAAGTTTTCATCTTGTGGAAAATGCGTAGTCTGATATCACTGAGAGGAATGTCTGAAGGCATAAACTGGTGGTAGCTGTTGGACTGCAGGGCGATTAACAATATAAAGTCACGTCTAACAATTTTATAGTGTTGCTAGTTGGAGAATGCTGTCCTTCCGTAGGAAGACGAAGGGACTAAGCTCACGGCTAATTTCACGTCATGGGCGAGGCGACAGGAAGCGCAAGAAACAAGCTTCATAAAACAAAATGGAGCGTGTTGCTATCTCCTCTGTTCTGTCTGCCCAAAGACAATTACTGAGGGAGCTGCAACATTATTTGCTGCCTTTTTTATGTTGCTGTCTCACTGGGATTTCTCCCTTCTACATCATCTTGTTTGTTTAATGTTATGCCCATTACACATGTGTGCTGCAACCTGGGGATCTCTAATTGCAGCATGTGCCACGTTTGGCATGTTCTTAAGTACCAGATATGATAGCGGCCCACTTGGAGGAAGGGGCGGTAGGGAAGCTGACCAATGCACTGTAAACCTCATAGCATCAGTTCTAGAACTCAATCAGTGCCATAAAAAGCTCAAAATATCAATAGCTCTACTACAAAAGGTGAATTAATCTCTTACAAACTCTTATTCCTATACCTTCTTCGTGTTAGTTGAGATAAACATCTGTAGAAATTAACTTATTACTTATTTCCTTGTAGCTGCAAGGGAATATGAGAATACAGTAGGCTTTGAGCGATAGTCAAGTCTTTTAACGCTTTGAGATTCCGTTCTCTTTGCACGGTTAACATAAAAGAATGAACAACGCTGTTGTATTTTACGAAAGTTTTCCGAAACTGAAATAAATAACAAGGAATATTTCCGAAATGCTCCACTCTACAAAAATTTTTATTTAGTATGTGTTTTAGCGAGATCTAGCTTTTTGTATATTAAGATTTTGTCTACCTCTTACGGTTTATGGGTTACTCAAAAGTCGTCTAGAGTAAACAGGACTGCATAAGCTATAGCCAGAAAATTCAAAATATACATTCCATATGTCATAAAAATATCTTAAACATGTTATTTTAATCAAAATCAGTAAAGCCATTTTCAAGAAAATCAAAATTTTCGAAAAATTTTCCATGTATAGGGTAGTTTAGGGTGGAGGAGTTTTCTTCAAAATCTTTGTGTCGCATCGTTGAAAGACGTTAAACTTATATACCAAATTTGGGTATTTGGTAAATTTGGACTTTTCCTTTTTGAGTTATGCTGTCCACGGACAGACACACACACACACACGCGCGCGCGCCTTTTTCTAAAAATGCTTTTTCTTTTTTGGATTCAGGGGATCTCAAAACATATATTTCCGGTGAAATCTCGACATTGAATTTTTGGGTGGAATACAATACTTCGTCTACTTACCAGTAAAGAAAGTAAAAAAGCAATAGAAATGCAACATTTAATACCACCGTTAAGTGAGTGAACACCATTGCAGTTGTTCCAAGAGGTTAAAAGCCGCCGATATGACCTTCGATGTTAAAAAAGTACCATCACTATCCTTGAATTTCTATACCTTGTAACTTTAGATAGCTTGAAGTGAATTGTGGAGGATCTGATATTCAGCAGGCACATCGCTGCCTCTACGTAAATAGCCACACATTAAAAAGGTATGTCCTTAAAATATACAGTAGCCCATTCGCGGTCTCTCTCTACGGCACGAGAGAACTGAGCGTCACCAGGGAAATGGTACAGGCAGAGGCACAGTAAATTCCTTGCCTCTCAAAGAGGCAGCATAACTCTCATTTGTTCATTAAACAAAATGGTTCCTATTGTTTTTCTATCACTTTCTACACACCATACGCCATTTTTCAGGTCATGCTGAGCTTTGCTGACGCGTGCTGACAGATTACTGGCTAAGCTACTTCGCCAGCGAGTGTTGTATTTTTGAACCCTAAACTTTCACCAAGCTAGGGCTAACCTGCATCACTCCGCCAACAATCTCCACCAAGGTAATGAAAACTGCTGTCTTTCTGTGATCACTGTTTCCTCTTTCACCCAGTGTAATGTAAAACAATAACTTTATCATCATCATCATTGGCTCTTCATGCTTTAGGAGAGTTCTCCTGTTCCGGGCTCATACTTCTTACAATCTTTTTACTCATCTTCCTATTGGTCTGTAACCAGAAGGTTACAGATGGTAATGGAATGCGAGAGTTATCCATTCTTTGCAAATGACAGATCCATTTTTCTCTGTTTATTTGTATCTTTTCATTTAACTAAAATATGTATAATTCTTTCCTTACTTCTTCATTTCTAATGTGATCTAGTCATGTTCATCCTTTTACTTCTCGGATATATTTCATTTCTGTCGCCTGTATTTTGCTACAATCTTTCTTTTTAATTGTCCATGTCTCCGACCTATACAGTAATACTGGAACTGCTATTTTCTTATAGAATTTTAAATTTGTATTCTTTCTGGTTTTTCTTTTCAAGGCACGAGCTATTACTCCACAAATATATTGGAATTTATTCACTTTATTACTTATTTCTTCGTTGATTGATCTAAATTTCACATTAGAACCCAAGTAATTAAATGTTTCCACCTCCTCTAACACTTTATTACTTAACACTATCTTTGATGTTTTTATTTGTTTTCCTATAAATGCCATGATCTTCGACTTTTAAACTGATATACTTAAGCCATAATCCTAGATTAATTTTTGTAATTTGTACATACTTGCAGCTTATCCTCTGTCTACAATAATATACAATAACTTTATGTAAATTAAACCTTATTTAGACTAGAATGACATGTCGACTTCTATAGTTAATCCTTGACCACATTTCCAGATACCCTCACCACATAGTACCCTGAACTACCCCCGCTCCTGAACGTCCCTCACAGTCAAGGTAGTGAAGACGCCCAGCGTCCGTTTCATTATAAACACCTGGTAGAGATGCAAGGTAACGTTCACGATTACACGTCACAACATTAGTTAATTAAATAGCGAAGTTTTAAATGGCTCTGGTATAACAAACAGATACAATATTCCTACCCATAGTTTTGTACGACCCTACATTAACATTTAAAAAGGCAGAACAAATCCTCACAAGAAATGTTTATATTTCTACATAGGCCCATTTGGTGCCAACAAAAATGATAAAAACATAACGGCAGGATTTTAATTTCGTCTTTCCCACTGCAACGACGCTTGTTCAAACCTCTTCAAATTAAGACTTGAGAGGGGGTAAGAAAGGAGGAGGGTTAGTCTTATTCTGTCACCCTACGTCAAGGCTTCATTTTCCTTTAAACACCCTCCCTCCTCTCAGTGAGGGGCATAAAAATGGACGGAGCTTTTGTAGTTTTATGATTGTTAGCTTTGAGCATAATATATAATGTGTAATGAGGAAACTAGGATCAGTTAGCGTGATGATGTTTACAATTTGCATTTGCAATAAAAATAAGAGGACACTTTAAGATGTGTACACACAGTAAAGAGGCTATAAAGGCAAGTCGTTTCTTTTTATTAGCGCTCTTCCAGTAATGCATAATATATAAAAATTATTTTTGTATGCTCGTGATCGTAAAAACTGTTATGGATGGGCTCAGTGCTTGTTCTCTCCCTTTGCTAACGAGAAACAGGGGAGATTGTGTAACAGTACGAGATGAAGCGCAATCCTACTCATACAATCATAATAATTACACCAGTCAGTCTTCTCTTATGCTTCTTAGCTTGCATCGTTTTGCATGAGTAACTTTCCTTCTTACCTTTTCTTTCTTTACTGTTTCCCTTCATTTTGGTACAACTTTTAGGGACAGTAACAAATATAATAAATAAAATGTTAGTATATACCCAAAAAAGTAACGGTTGCATCATATATGACAAGAATTTTAACAGTAAATGCACATATAACGTTGTATTTCCGGTACGTTCGTAAGTTTTGTTTTCACTTTCTCCAGTACGTATAGTAAAATGGAGGAAGTCTGTTGTATTCCATCCAAAAATTCGATATCGAGATTTCACCGGAAATATATGTTTTGAGGCTTCCTGAATCCATAAAAAGCATTGTGTGTGTGTGTGTGTGTGTGTGTGTGTGTGTGTGTGTGCGTGCGTGCGTGCGTGCGTGTGTGTGTCTGTCAGTCTGTGGAAAGCATAACTCAGAAACAAAAACTCGGTTAAAAACCAAAGTTGGTATTTAAGTTTAATATCTTTCAAGAATGCGACACGAAGATTTTGAAGATTTTTCTGGCTATAGCCCCTGCAGTCGTATTCATTCAGGATGAGTTTTGCATAACTGGTAAACAGTAAGAGATTCTACTGTTTAAAAAAAAAAAAAAAAAAAAAAAAAAAAAATCTTGCTAAAATACACTACTTAGGTCTATTGTTTTTTGTAGAGTGAACCATTCCGGAGATATGCCTTGTTATTTGTATGAGTTTTGGAGAACTACGTCTGTCAAATGGAACGTCGTTATTCATTCTCTTTATATCTTAGTCGTGCACAGAGAACGGAATTTGAAAGCTTTAGAAGATTTGACTATCGCTCAAAGCTTACTGTATTCCCATAATCCCCTTGCACCGACCTTTTATAATTGGAATTTATTGTCACAAAAGACAAAAGTCCGGTTACCTTTCTATCAGTTTATTGTCTTCAAAAATTTTAGCACGAATACATAGTTTTCTTCGCGTCGTCACTACAATATACAGTTATTCGTGCTATTACAGTACAAAACTGTGCCTTTTCATAAGCTTGCTCAGGCCTTTCGGTATCGTTCACTTCCTCTGTCTCTCATACCCTAAATATGTTACAATCACTCCTGACGCTTGTTGAATCTTCTTACGATGTACCAACACGACGACACACATGCACAGCTGATTCACAGTCACTGACACTGATCGACTCATGTCTGTAACTCAACTCTTAAATTCACTGCTCTGCTCTGCTCTTCTCTGGGGATTACGTCACAAGGGCCTTTCCCGTGTTTCACACACACACAGACGTACCGGAAATGACGTAGCCAGAAGTGTCGCGAACGTTCTCGAGACCACCCCTTTGTTTCTTTCGCCTCGATTGTTGACACTGAACGTCTTTGTCCGCTCTCCGTGCACAGCATATGATGTAAAGGAGCTTGGCCCCGTGCATTGTTGTGCGCCGAGCCCGATGTCACAATATGTATTGTTTATCAAGGGTCGGCCCCATGTTAGAATCGTTAGTGACCTCTTTCTTGCTAGCGCACCGTCGTCTGAATCCGGGCATCCTTCAGGTCTCCATCCCTTTCTCCCAGGGCCACATTGAAAGCACAAAGGGCCCACTCTGGCTTATGTGTGGCGCAGTGCTCCAGTTACTGACTATTCCGAACTTCTACATAATGTTTATTTGTTGTCAACTTTGAAGCTCGTTGCGGCTATAGAAAGCAAAAATGTGAATGAATGTATAAAAATTGGTATAAAGTATTCAATACCTTTTCAAAATTGAGGTATAAGTAGGCGTGTTATTTGAAATTTCAAGTGAGTGAGTGAGTAGGGTTTAAGGGCCTGTCGACAACTAGGTCATTAGAGCCCCAATTTCAAGTGAGGATATCTGAACCCATCGCGAGCGAAACCTAAAATGCAAATAACACACATAATATGGTGTTATCTTTAATTTAAATCAACTTAAATGTAGTAGAACCCTTTGAAATGAAACCAACTACATCAACGTCATAGATCCAGTCGTCTATCGAAAATTGAGGTCCGATTGCATAAATACTGCCAACTAGAGATCAGATTTAATCTAAGGCCAAAATATGAACTGAGATCAGAGTAGACTCATTGTATAAAACTAATCTAAGATCATCGAGTATCATTTCAACTTTGATCTTATTTCGCAATATAACGTTTGCCAACGTCTTAAAACAGCTAAAAATCGCTGCTTCCGGGCAGCAGCAATCACTTGTTTTCCAAGTTCCGACGCATTCGACAGGTCGCAGTACGATAAGAAAATGGCGGAAAATGGAAAACAAGAGATCGCCAAATTTCACACTTGTTTGATATTAGTGGATATTTTAATTGAAAAGCATAAACATAGAGTGGAATAAAATAAAAAAAAACTGAGGCTGTTTCACTTTCTAAAAAAGAAACTACGGAGAAAAGTCTGTGTGAATTTTAATTCGAGGTTAACAAATAAAACCAAAATATAATTTGTAAATTTTACCAATTGTTATTGTATCAAAACATTTAAATGCAACATATTTTTCTTAAATTTTAAGAACAGAACTGTAAATTGATTCAACTTTTACCATGTCTCTAGAAGTAAGCC
>CM060970.1:88556258-88668758 GCA_030765045.1 Tenodera sinensis
AATATGAAACATTCTCCAAGTGGATACGATAAAATTAAAAGTATTCACAGTATACTAAAACAAATTTATACAATTTTGATAATATTTTGATAAAATTTGACAAGGTCCCAAGGTAGTACAACCCGAAATTATTGTTGATGATATTTGGAATTTTGAGAATTTGTTGGCAACTATATCTAAGTGTCTCTATAGCTTTTTGTTTCTTATTATATCACAACCACAATAAAATACTCTGTCGCAATATGCCGAAATCATTTGTATGGTAACCATAACATTTAAGTTTGAAAGTACTAAAATATAAATTAAATAATCATTTTAACTGTACCATATACCATATACTAACAAAAACTTTTTTTTTTAACCTTTTTATGTATTCATTTAAAACACATGTAAGTTATTCTGTGTCACATGACAAACCTTTATATAAGGTCAGATTTAATAATAAAAATCTTTCCACAATGTCCAGAATAATAGAATGAAATATACGGCCAGTTTCACTTGTATACCAATAATGCTGGCATTCCTGTATTAGTTTATCGTGTAGTTCTATTTCTTCCTCAGCTATAAAACCGGAAACCCGTGAGGCCCTCGCAACATTACCCCTTTGTAGCCAGTAAGGCGTAGCTTTCTCCCTATTCTCACAGTCAATTTGTAAAATACCTAATAAAATATATAAATATAGGGGTGGTGGAAAATGCACCTATTAATCTAGTTAAAATTTTTCTCTGTACACCTCTTAAGTTCATCACGCACAGTCGTTAAACATACTCGCTTCCCCCATCAGCTAGCCCAATAACGCATTATTGCAACTAAAATTGCATTATTATATAACTCTGTAGCCGTGCATGGAGTTTTTCGTAAGTCAAAAGCAACTTCAACGATTTTATTCATTATTTTGAAAGTTTTAGCTGTTGTTTCTTCTGGATTTTAAATGTCATACCCTCATTGAAGTGAACCCTTAAAAATTGTATTCTCTATTCTCTAATTATTGACGAACAAGTCCATGTATGTATAGTTTGTTAAAAATGGGTAGAGAAAGTCACGGAAACATCAGATTTTTTTATAAAGTGATAGCTTATATGGGCCATTAGAGTATAATCTATTTATCACTGAAGAAATAGTTCAATAATTCGATTTGAAATACTCGAATAAGTATTTCAGAGATATCTTCTAGCGAAAGCTTTTACTACATTTTATCATTCTACATTAGTGTAAACAATTAGAAATATGAAATGCGGTTTATAAAAGTCTCAACTCGTTTAAAATCTAAATATGAACTTTTTTTTAAGTTGTTTCACGTATTCGAAACTCGGCAGGTAGTGAATTTTCATCTCTAGGTTAAAGACATGGTGTAAGGCATTTCTTGTCTTGCCATATTTTCTTCTCATTCACATTAAAATATAATGGCAGTCCTAAACCCACCAACAAACGCATATAAAATGACATTTGCTTCAACAGCGAAAGAGCATTTTAATATCGCAACATTCGCTCTCCATTTGAAATCGAACTCGTGCACTTTACGATACACCGAAGTGTTCCTGCAGTTGACGACATCGTGGTTTTCCAAGCGGAACCGCCCTCCACATTCACCCCCTAAAAAACATATTCTTTTCCAAAACTCATCGGTCGTTAAGCGGTTTGACTGTCTAACTCATCAAGTTCGACGCTAAAATATGGCTTATGGTTGGTTTTCGTCATCCCTCTAACATAATGCACGGCATTTTCAGTTTTCAATTTGTCAGCCATCATAAAAACCAGGGCACAAAAGATTTCACTGAAGCCGTACATATCTCATCTCGACTGGCAAGTCCATTTGCAGCAACCCGCAATTTCTGTCTTCTCCAGCTTTCTTTCTTTCTTTCTTTCTTTCTTTCCCCCTGTTTAAGATGCTGAATCTCTTCCCCTCGTATTGTGTGTGCACTTATAATAAAAGAAGATCGGGTACACATGCAAGATGGCCCATTGATTGCTCCAAGACTTTGCATGCTGTTTTTACCGGAACTGGCTTTTTCCAGTATCGGAGACCACCCCAGCGTGCCTTTATCGGTCTCGTGGATTCGTGATTTACTGGTCCGCTGTTTATGACGGATCCTGCATCATATATTTCTGTTAGCTTCTGAAGAATAAAATTGCCATTGAAATGTGTTTTGTGCCCATTTCTGTTTTATTGCAGGCCGTAATACAGGTTACGTAAAGTGGCAGATTTACCGTCCATAGACATCCAGACGTTTTCAATTTATATCCTCGGTGGTGTATAAGGTGAGATAATATGTGTCTTGGTTTAACGTCAGCATTCAAGCTTGTTTTCCACAAACGTGAGCTTTTACTTTTTCACGTAGACACATGTTATACATGACATTTAGTAAACGCGTGGGTAAAAAAATGAGATTTTATGCGCCCATCTGAATCTATAACTATGATTCTGAGTTCTATCTGAGACAGACGTCGTGTCATCATTTGTTTCTCGGCTGCTCGGTCTGTAGTTATCCTTGGTGTCCGTCTCGGCGCTGACGGCAGTCAGTTTCGGGGTCTGTCTGTCCGTCCATCCGTCAAGGTAAGGGATTCCAGCACGTCAGCCGATGGCTTATGGTGCGTCAGGCCCTAGGAGGAAAAATTACATGAAAGTACCCTACAGGCGGCCAGAACTCAGTACAGACGGAACTATACGGTGGGTCCCGAACAGCTGCAAGCAGTTCTTCAGCCCGACTGAGCTCCAGGGTCGCCAGAGTCCGCCACCAACCAGTACCGGCTGAACAATCAGTCCCCTGGGATGATGACCGCCGACCGCAGTGCCTCTCCTCAACCGAGCACCGTATCTCCAGAGCTCAAGCACCATTTTCTGGAGAGGATTCAATAAAACCTACGTGCTCAATAACACATTGTCTTTTATAGTATTTATTTACCTTAATCTTTCTTGGTTACTACCAAAGTATAATCCTTCATGGTCTAGGGGTAATATGCTAAGGGTTGAAACCCTGCTGAGAATGATGGAATATTTTCGGACGTAAAAATCCTCAGTATGACTTTCTTCGGAAACGAAATAAAGCCAATGGTCCCGTGTCGCAATTTTTGAAGGGACTTAAGATTTATCTATTTTAGTGTCAATAATTGTACACATAGGAGTGATTATTTTAATTCATTTGGTTTATTGCAATATTAAGATACATTTTGTAGATATTTTTATTAATGGTTTATGATTAATTCAAAATTTGTGTGTTTCTTCACGTAAAAGAACCTCAAGCCCGATAAAGACGCCTCTGAACAACTTAAGTGATATTTTAGGCCCACTATAAAATGAGATAAGAGTTAAAGAGTGTCCTTGAATACAAATTTAAAAAATAACCAAACCCACTAATTTCACCTCCTAACATTATCACAATCAGAACTATAAAACTCCAAAATTCTTGAAACTTAATTTAAAATGTGTTGACAGAAATTGTCAAATAATTATATTTTTTAGGTTTTTTGTTTGCAATCTCACAAATTGCCTCTTTAATTTTACGTTTATTTTATCTATTATCATTATTATTATTATTATTATTATTATTATTATTATTATTATTATTATTATTATTATTATTATTATTATTATTATTATTATTATTATTATTATTATTATTATTATTATTATTATTATTATTATTATTATTATTATTATTATTATTATTATTATTATTATTATTATTATTATTATTATTATTATTATTATTATTATTATTATTATTATTCATTATCATTATCATCATTATCGCCATCTACTTTTACCATTACTATTACTATAAGAACAACACATATTTAAAAGCTTTAATGAAACCCCATCTGCAATTTTTTACTGAGAATTCTACAACCACAGAAAAAAGAAAAGTAAGAAAAAGAAACACAATTTCTACACTCCTTGGAGCATAGGGGTAAACCTCAACCTATCTTTTAGAGGAACTTTGGTTTTACAATTTGGTATCGCTGTTAAAATGTGGAAGCTTCAATGTGCCCGAGGAAATAAATGTTAGGTTGTTATCTGCACTTTGCTTTGACCAATGCTTACTATCAAGGACATTTGTTGTTAAAAATTACTCGTTTTCTTATAAACAAACTGATTGACTGATTGATTGATTGGCTGATTGATTGAGTGAGAGAGTGTGTGAGTGAGCGAGTGAGTGTGTGTGTGAGCGACTGAGTGCGTGAGTGAGTGAATGAGCGAGTGAGTGAGAGTGAATGATTGAGTGATTAGGGTTTATGGGCCCATCGATAACTATCTCATTTGGGCCCGTAGACACAGTTAAAGATACTGCTATGCAACGGTTGCGAGTTTCCCGGCTGGACGCGTTTAACTAGGATTACTATAGCCCCTCTCTAGAGTCTAAATAGAAGTGTGAATGAGTGTGTGAATTTAATGTAATAAGTTCAAAGTAATAGAAACCTAAGGATCAGAACTACACTAAACGAGTGAACACTATTGCTGTTGAGCAATAGTCTCGTATGTCCATCTTGACTGGTTCATCCTGACTACGTCCCCCCCCCCCCCCCCCCCCCCCACCAGTTCCATGTAGTTTTCCTGGCTGTTGTGGCTGCGTCTCCCATGCCACTTCTTTTGCTCAACACCTCATTCTGGATCCTGTCTCTACAAGTTATGCCCAGTAATTCTCTCTGCATTCTTCATTGACATACTCGTATCTTCTTTATTTGATCTCTCGCAAATACCCAGGTCTGCCATCCATATAAGAGAACTTGAATGACGCACATCTGCAGTATTTCAAATCTTAGTTTTACTCTAATTTTTGTGTCTAGAAGAATGAATGCTAGGCTATTCTTAATACTTGAGTTTCTCCTATCCCCTTTAAGCTGATAGTTTTACCCAAGTATATATTCATTATAATATTCTATTGCGCCTCTTTCTAATAGCACTGGTAATTCTTCTTGGTTTGGCATAATATTTGTTTTGATTGGTTTCAATATTAAAACTCAACATTTCGCTCTCTCTGTTTAGTTCTGATATTAATTGTAGTTCATACGGAGTTTTTGTGAATATTATATAATCTGCAAATCTGAGATTTGTAAGTTTCTTCCCCGTTTATGTTAATGTCATATCCCTTTCTGTTCCACCCTAGTATGCTAAATATCATTTCTAGAACACAAGTAAATAATTGGATCTCCTTGTTTGAACCCTTCTCCTAATCCTAGACGTTTCTCCTTCTACTCCGTTTTTATTTTAACTTTACTGTTATTGTAGATTTTTCCTATTATTCTTTTATACTTTGTATGTACGCCTATTATGTTCATATCTTCCATTACTTTATTGTGCTCTGTTGTATCGAAGGCTTTACTGTAGTCTACTAGTGGTATGTATCATTGTTGGATTAATTCGTTTGTTTTTGTAGTTAATTATTTGGAGTGATCTATTGTGCTCTATTGTGTCCGTAAACCCGCTTGTTCGGGTGGTTGGTTCTCATCCATTAATCTTGAGAGGTATACGTCAATAACGATCCTCAATCGAGAAAATTATTGTATAAAAGTAGACCAATGAAACTTTAAAGGATACATTTGCATATAATTAAACCTCAATTCCGATGCATGACTGTTTCTGAGGCTACGTGTCATGAATTTGGTAATTTAACATTGCAGTCTGCATCTCTTGTCTCATTCTTTACATGCTACATTTTCGATTTTTATTTTCTCAAAAATGGCTCAGAAGGTTTTTATTAAAATACCATATACTTAAGATATTTTCACGGCAAATGAAGTATATATCTTGTTCGAAATGTCCTCAAAAGTCCTTCTCCTGGATGACTTTTACATAACTTGTAAATAAAATTGTAAGAATTATATAAAGCTATCATTAAAACATATTAACAAGGTAGGGAAGTAATAAAATGAGACAAATGCTAGGGAATGATCACAGTGTTGGATAAGTAGCCTTGATTAGTTGAAACACGTCGTTTTATAGCGTCTTATTGGTTAAAAGTAGTATGACGTAGTAAGAGAGTACTGATGAATTTAAAATGCTTCTCATAATGTAATTTGGTTTAGTTTCTTAGAAAATTTCAATGTATATTTAGAAGGCGAATTTTTTTGATATCAAGCATAATTTTTAATTCACAGTGTTAATATCATGTGATTGATTTCTAAGAAGGAGAACAAAAAGTTCCGTATGTCATATTTTCTTCCAAGAAAACTCGCATTTTACAGAAAAAAGTAAAAGGATCAAGGATTGCCACCTAGCCGCTGCGTCCCCCACCTCTACCCACTACAAGCGTCATTGGTGAGTTGCAGTACTGGAGGGTGGGACGTGGTCAGTACCTCGAGCTGTCCCGGCCGGTTACGCAGCCTTCTCGACCTGGAGCCGCTACTTCTCCATCAAGTAACTCCTCAATTGGCCCCCCGGGACCTAACAAGGCTGAGTGCACACCGTGCCAGACCTCCCAGGGGGGGAAAATCGCCATGCTGGTACCGGGGATCGAGCCCGGATCCCCCGTGCCAGAGGCAAGCAAATATTTTACAGTAAGTAGGTACCTATAATTCAGGAATAACATGGGAAATTTTCAATTCGCATCTTGAGGGACATGTTAAGTATTCGGGAGCATATTCTTTATCTTCTGGAGAGCCATCCACCTCGAGAGCACACTTGCTGTGCTTGAATGACATTAAACACATTTGCTTCCTTCCAGAGTCGTATTTTGTTTGGATATTGAAATGGTGTTATTTATATGCTCTGTTGGTTACAATTGGTCGTAAAGCGGTATCGTACATAAACATAGCTTCACTCGACAGCTAAGGCAGTGCAATAAAGGCAAGCTTCTGTCAACTCTGGTTGCCAGCGACGCGGGGCAGTAAAAATGAGACATTAAAAGCCAAGTGTGAAGCTGAGTGAGTGAAGAGCGAGCAATCACATGATCCATACAACACTGTATTTTTAAAACGGCAGCATACACGTGCACCAAGAGTGCGGCCATAACTTTTATTTGCTGACTTTTAAGGCAAGTGCATAAGTGCACGCGAGGACTACATTGAGCACAGATTATCCTGCTCGTAATGCTAATATTTAAAAGCTTGGTGAATCATTTACTAAGTGCTTTTGTTTATTTAATTTATTGATAACTAATTGTTTTTCCGCATATTCCGTGTGTGGAACAAAGTTGAAGTGGTAAAGTTAAACTGAAATTTCAATTCTATAGCCAGAATTTGAACCACGAATCAAATTTATTGTTTCTTCTTTTTTTTTTTTTTTTTTTTCATTTTCGCAGGTACTTGTCTATACTGTTACCTGAATAAAAAGAAGATCTGTACAGATCTCTTACACAAACTATTCTTGCAAAGACTTATTCAGCTATTTTTCTCATGCTACTCGAGATAAACATTTGCAGAAATTGTCTTATTGTTAATTTTCTTGAAGCTGCAAGGAAAATATAGTAGGAATCTTTTAAGCTGGTCACTATGCGATGACTTTGAAATGCCATTCTCTTTGCATGTTCGGGACATAAAAATGGCGAATAACTACTTCCCATTTTAGTAAATACAAGTATCGAAAAATAAAACAAAACAAAAAAAGGACTAACTAGGAATGTCTCGGAAATGGTTCTTTCCTGAGAAACAAATATACTATATGTATTGACATAAATTGTGTTTTAACGAGGTCTACATCTAAATGACCTCGCTGTCGACGGGCCATTAAACTGCACTCTACTCCACGAGATCTACATTTTTGAGCAGTAAAATTTTGTCTTAGTATTAGAAGTTAAGCAAAAGGCATCGAGAATGAAGAGGATTTCTGCAAACTTTGCCAAAAAATTCAAGATATTTCATTTGTCACCTTAAACATATTATATTTTAATTAAAATCGTTCGACTCATTTTTTAAGAAATCAAAATTTTCTAAAAATGTTCCATGTAAAGGGTAGTCTCTGGGATTGAATTTTCTAGCTTTTTGCAATTTTGCAATTGTTAGCTTGAAAATTGGCACATTTGATATGAATAAATAAAGAAATTACTATGCAAAAGCTCAATTTTTTACCTTAAACCATTTTTCAGATAATTAATTAAATTAAATACTTATAACTAGCAAAAACATTCGTCGTTTTAAAACTGCCTGAACATTTTTTTCATAGAAATGTACTAGTGCCATTTTATAATACTTAAATAAACTGAAAATGAATTAAAGTGTTTGACCAAAGCTTGTTCTACTTGCAGAAAAATACATTTTTGTTTTTATGAAGTTGTTAGTGTTGCAATTCCTTTTCTTTTCAGCATAAATTATTTTTGTGAGCCAATGAATAAGGCAATCATCAATGTGTATTTTGATCTTTAGAAAACACGTTTGAGATTAGGTATGTATCCACATTTACACAAAAATCAGAGCAAAACTAAAATGTAAGGAATAAATCCCATAGAAAATAAAAAAGAAAAGCGCCAGTTTGCGCGCCACAGTGTGGTTAAAATAAAGCGCACGGCTGACAAAATTGGCGTTGGAGTTTTAAAATAGTGGGTATATGATATAATTAAAAAACCGAAAATATCATTTTCGTCTAAAAATTTAGTGCTAGGGTTCCTAACATACATCACTACTTGGTCGAACAACAAAGGCAGACGCTCAAAAGTCCCTCTCTGCTATGTACGTGCTGGTTGAGAAGGTTGGTAAAATGTCCCGTGAAGCAGCAGAGACGGGAAATATGGAACCCAAAACACCAATCATGGCATGCAACTGTAGGGAATAAAACCCAACGTTCGATTCAGGGATTATAGAGGTGTAATAAATCACTAAATCGTGTTTATATTAAACATACATTTCATCTGTACATTTTATCTGGTACCTATAATAAAATAGAAAATCAAAAATAGGCTTATCTTGCTTTATTAACCACAAATATCTAATTACAGCGTCATTAACAGTGAAAGTGTTCATTAAATCCATAATTGCATCAGCAACAAAATACTTCCCCTGCTTATAACTTTCAAATGTTTATTATCGCTGCACTCATAACTACTGCATTGTGGGATGCAGTAAAATGCATTGTATACATAACAGATGCAATTACTAAAATTTCAAACATGTATAGTCGCTTGATGTAATTGTAAACACCAAGTTCTGGCCTGCGTGATTAGAAAATAGACTTTAATGAAATACTTTAATGCACTTTTAGACAGATACTGTTATTAATTCAATATCTAAGCTCGAGCATACATATAGAGAAAAGGTGTTATTATGGGACATGTTCTCTACTTGTCCATAAATACATGACAATTTTTGTAACTTATTTTCGATATCTTACCAAATCAGTTTAAAGATTTCCGGGCTTTTTCTACTGTTGCCCTTTCTTTTACAGCGCGGACAGTTTGCCTGGATTTTAGATAACATTTTTACATTCTGGATTTGTTATAAAATCAGATTTTCTCTATTTCGTTCAGATTCCTGGTTTACTTTTAAATATCCAGGGAAGCTGTTGTAGGAGGATTTATCTGTTCGAAGCTTATTCAAGGGTAGAAGGTTAACATTCACTTTCTTGTTTTATTGTATTTCCAGTGATAGGCAGTCTCCTCAAGATTCTCCAAGGGAGCTTGATTTTGTGATTTATGAACTTAATTTTCAACACTAGGTTCCCTATTTTCATATTAAAATGCACAGAAAACTGAACTTAACGTCAATACATATGATAGACATCATTATTTAGATATGATTCACTTCTATAAATGTTTTAAAACCTGTATTGCAGCAATTGCAGGACGAAACGTGCGCTGTGCTTTTGCCCCAATTGAGCTGTGTCTGTCACACGTACGGTCAAACAGAAAATGATGCAGAAGACAGAAAGGCCATAGAAATTTCCTCTAATAAGTTTCGTCACCGATAGATGGATCCCTGATGTCACTAAGTGTGAATCTAGAACGCTCCTTTTTTCCTTCGTATTCCATAAGAACTTATATACAACGGATGGAATCTTACAGTTCAAGTAACTAAATGCCAAATGTTTCTTACCCGTTTCGTTTCTGTTGCAGGATTGCCCAGTTGCCTTGAGATAATCACAGATCCTTCCATAATATGTCGACACAGCTCTAAGTACACACGAATTCTCAATACACAGTGATACCAACATTGGTAGGAACATTACACTAAATTTTCTTAGCAAGTGTCCGTTTACCCCATCCTTACCCTATAACTATATGGTAAAAACACAAAGAAAATTACAGCAGTTAAATACCCTATAACTTACTTCATTAAAAACATATGTGATGCAGAGTGTTGGAAATTGAACATGCTGTAGCATTGCTTCAGACTTCTTTGGGAAGCATCCATAATTGAATGCTCTTTGGCATGAGGTGACGTTGCCAAGCATACGAGAAAAGTAACCGAGATAGTGTTGGAAAGGTTAAGAGTTAAAAGTTAATGTAAATTTTGAGTGTAATTGTGAAACTGGTGTATGTGAGGTCATGCTGAGTGTAAGAGTAAAAGTAATAAATAATTGAGAAATTAATAAAGTTATACTATGGGAGGTAGAACTGGAACTTAAAAATTCAATGCCACAACTGGGATTTAAACCACAGACCTTCCGCTTACCGGGCGACTGCTGTAACCACTGAGCTATTGTGACAAACTGTCAGAATGGCATTAAATTCTCAAACTAGTTCGTATTTCTACCTCTCAAACTTTGCCCACACACGGCTTGTGTGTTTAAAAACACCAACAGAAAGTTTGTTGGCATAAATAAATAATAATTACCATCTGAAGGTTATTTAATCCTGGGATATAAAGTACTTGCAATAGTAAGTCACCATTGGGGTAATTTGTCTCTGATGTGAGACTGCCTTTGTGGTTTACCAGGAGAAATACGAACTGGTTTGAGAATTTAATGCCATTCTGGCAGTTTGTCACAATAGCTCAGTGGTTAGAGCAGCCGCCCGGTAAGCGGAAGGTCTGTGGTTCAAATCCCAGTTGTAGCATTGAATTTTTAAGTTCCAGTTCTACGTCTCAAACTTTGCCCACACACGGCTTGTGTGTTTAAAAACAACAACAGTAAGTTTGTTGGCATAAATAAATAATAAAGTTATACTACTTTGATTATATCAAATATAACAAAACCAACTTCCCTATCGAACTACGAGAGAACCACGTGGAATGTATGGCGCCCACATAGGTATGACTTAAGTCTGAGCAATGCATATTAAAATTATACTTAAAAATAATTTTTCGATCGCAACATTTTGCCGCCCTGTGCCCTTGTGCATGTTGCACGTGCCAAAATACGGCCATGTGTATAACATAAGGTATTTTCAAATTATTTTTCCGCAGCATCAGACTGAAACAATACACTAAAATGAAATTGTTGTACCGACCACTTGTATCGCTTTTGCTATACACCACAGGCCATAATTATCCGCGAACCCCGATACTCAGGTTCGATTCTCCCCGCTTAATCATATCGGTGTTTCGAGATTGCAGCATTCTCACTTGATTGACACTATTACAAACGCACGCCATAGGGAGAGAGGTCTCGGATTAAAAACACAACTCGCCGCGCAGTGTCCAGATTCGCACCCCAATTTACCATGTTCGGGGTGGACTAACCAAATTGACTTGATTAACACCTCCAATAAATTGCTATTATTCCAATCGTTTGATGTTGTGCTGAATCCCTGTGTCGGCACAGGCCTGTAATTAAAGTTACTTTAATCCGTTTGTCGCACATAGACACACACACTTACCTATACCTTCAATTGAATTCTGTGTTTAATTGTTTGGTGCGTGCACGGGTTCCATCGGATTATTAAGGCTAATTAGAATAGCAATGAGGCGAGCTACCCTCCAACTGGGTCTGATAAATGATCGTTAATGAGCTGCTGGGGGACTGTACTATTGTTCCCTCTACACGCTGATAAAGGGGTGGGGTTGCTTAGAGACCCTGTGTTATCACATCCCATGCTGCAACTAACAGGAGCATTTCTTGAAGAGATCTGCTTTCCACAAGAAACTTCTGATATATTTCTCTACAAATCATTCACACAAAAACTTACCTAAACTTTTTTACTTTCTCTACTACGTATAGTAAGTAGAGGAAGTATTGTATTCGACCCACAAATTGGATGTTGGGATTTCACGGAAAATATATCTTTTAAGGCCCCCTGAATCCAAAAAAGTATGTTTATAAAAATATCAGTGTGTGTGTGCGTGTGTGTCTGTGAACACCATAACTCAAACCCGAAAAGTCAGTTAAAAATCAAATTTGGTATTTAAGTTTAATACCTTCCAAGGATGACATAAGAATACTTTGAAGAAAATTCCTCCACCCTAAACTACCCTTTACATGGGTTATTTCTGGAAAATTTCGATTTTCTCAAAAATGGCTCTAACGATTTTTATTAAAATGACATGTGTTTGAGATATTTTTATGACAAATGAAATGGATATTTTGAATTTTACATCTAACGACTATTTCTGCAAGTTCTGCAATATTTAAATGTTTCTCAAATGTAAGATCGTTATTCACTTTTTTATCTCTTGGCCGTGTAAAGAGAACGGAATTTCTAAGCCTTCATATTATAAAGATCACCTTTAAAAGATTTGACTATCGCTCAAGGCCTACTTATTCCCATATTTTCGTTGCATCTACAAGCAAATTCGTAATTTCTGTAAATGTTTATCTCGACTAACTCGAAGAAGATGCAGCAATAAAAGTTTGCTACATGTTTAAGATATTTTTATGACAAAATATATACTTTGAATTTTATGGCTATAGCCATGTAGTCCTGTTTACTCTTAACGATTTTTGCATAATGGGTAAACCGTAAGAGATGGGCCAAATCTTATTATACAGAAAATGTAAATCTCATTAAAACACACAATTTATCTCCAAATGAATTTTTTGTGGAGTGAACCATTTCGGAGATATTCCTTGTTATTTGTGTCAGTTTTGGAATGCTTAACACTTTAGTCGAATGAAAGATTATTTGTTTTTTATATCTTAGCTGTGCAAAGAGAATGGGATCTCAAAGCTTTAAAAGATTTGACTATCGCTCAAAGCCTACTGTGTTCTAATATTCTCCTTGTGTCTACAAGGAAATAAACAAGAAGATAATTTCTGCAAATGGTTATGTCAACTAACACGAAGAAGATATAGGAATGAGAGTTTGTAAGAATAGTTAGTAGAAGAGTAGAGAAAGTCATGTGAGTGCAACACATCAGATTTTTTCTACTCATTGTATTTGTGTAGAATACAGTGTATGCCAATGAAGGTTACAAAATTAAATAATAAAAATGAAATATTTACGCTGATCAGCTGTTCAAAGGAAGCCACAAATAATTTACACATCATCCGCGGTACAAGTCACACTGTAAAACTTAAGAGATTTCGAGTTGGAATCTCGACTAAAGCGAACTATACGGGTAACAAGTTTTCCGGGCTATTCCCTTGTCTTGAAAAGAACAATGCCGAGCTAAGCTATATGGAACTTAGGCTCGTTTGAGCATCATTTCATCCATTTCATTCGTCCATCTTGCTTTATAAACTACGGGGTTCAAGGATGTTATACCCACCTAAAAACGTTTCCCGCAACGAAATATGGCAATTAGAGGTAACTGCACAACAACGTTAATGGTTGTATACATAGCTGGTCGGTGTCATTATCACAATCTTCGGTTGTGTATCGGCGCACAGTTCTGCTTTAAAATATAATCAATACAGAGGTCAACAATTTATTGCGCTTGGAAACAGCATCATGACCCTTATAACAAATTCTTATTCTTGTGATTGTTCTTCCCATATTTGCAATATTCAATTGGGATATTGGTGCATTTAAATCCTTTTTCCTTGCACCTATCGCATGTTGAGTATGTGTATATATACCAATTTCAGAAGACTTTGGACCTTAAAAACTACGTATACGACTATAAACTAAATACGTACGTATATTAATGCGCTTACATGACTCTTTTGCCAATAATAAATGAATAGTATAATCCTTGATCATTTTGATTCAGAAATAATATTTACGACTGCTTTGCAAATAGGCCCTGTTCTCTTCCTTGACCTCGTACGTAGCTATAGAAAGTATTGCGTTCTGCACAAAATTTCTATGTGGAGGCATCACCAAAAGTTTGTTTTCAAGCTCCTTGAAAAAAAAAAAAAAAAAAAAAAAAAAAAAAAAAAATTATGAAAAGATCTGCACGCTCGCAGATGCTGGTTGTAACAGCAACAAAATCTAGGATGAATACCAAGCTTAATATTTAGACTTAGTATCTTCCAAATATGAGCATTTTAAAGAAAATCCCCCACTACAAACTACACTCTATAAGCAAGAATTTTCAAAACTATTTATTTTATAAAAATTGTTGTAACAGTTTGATAGAGATGTCATAAGTAGATACCGGCTGTTAGGCACTTAAAAAGTTCAAAATGAGCAGGCAAAAAGGTAGTTAGAATGCAAAATTAGGCAAGCAAAATAGGCACTAAAACCGTGAAACTAGGTCTAAAATCTTTACAGCTACATGCAAAAATAGAAAATTGATAAGAAAAATGAACGATATTTGCATTTTTATTTTTACCAATTGAATGCGAGGATTTTGAAGAAAATTACTCCACCCTAAACTACCCTTTACATGGAACATTTTTCGAAAATTTTGATTTTGTTAAAATGGCTCTAACGATTTTCATTAAAATGTTATATGTTTGAGGTGTTTTATGACAAATGAAATACATATCTTGATTTTTCTGGCTATAGCTCATACTTACTCTGGTTGACTTGTGTGTGTGTGTGTGGGGGGGGGGGTGTATGCGTGTTGCTTAACGCAAAAACGATAAGTGAAATAAATGCTAAACTTGGTATTTAAATTACGTGTCTTCCAAAGATGCAACACGACGATTTTCAAGAAAATAGGAAACAGCTAATACCACCCTTTACGTTTTTATACATGTTTTAGTTTCTCAAAATAGACTTTTGACGATTTTGATTAAAATATAATATGTTTAATGCCTGACTAGAGACTATAATGTAGCAGCCCTACCACTGGTCTCCAAAATTGGCATTACAGTGCGCCCCAAATGATCACAGGGATCAAGGAAGACCAAAACAGCGGTGGAAAGACCAACACCATCTTTGCTAGGTTTAAAGGCCACATGGCCTAAAACGAACTTGTTTATGATGATAGTTATATGTTTAATGATATGTATATGACAAAATGTTTATCTTGAATTTTCTTGGTACAGTCATATTCATTCAGAAGAAGTTTTATTTGACTTTGTTTAATTGGTAGACGTTAACAGATAGACAAAAACATTGGATTCAAGTGTTCAGCTGTTTTGCCATTTTCATAGCCCTGCGATTACTCAGTTATTCCTGGTGATATAATAAAAAGAGCATGAACTTTAGGGCCAGCATACAGCAACCTGCATTTAAACATTGACTATCGATTCGGTTCCCTCTGTTCCCCCATATTTACAACAAAATGAGCAATGAAGCTTTTCTGCATTTTCTTGGTTTATTTGATTAACATGAAAGAGCTTATGAAAATAAGGTTTCGTAAAAATAGTTTATAGAACCAATATAAAATGAATAATTCTGTGGGAAAGTGATGCTTCAGATTCTGTTATACAATTTTTATGTAATTTCGTAGTGCTACGCTATAGCTACAATAAAGTGACCCAATTAATATTTAGTTGAGGTCCCAGCAGATAAATGTACAGTACTAGATAGTGACGTCATTAGCGTTGTCAACATGAAGCCAATAAGTGGGGTTCTGCCTAGCCAGCCATCAATTCCAATTCAATCCCATTTACCCTCCGCTCTGAGCTATGCATCCCCTAGGGGACAGCTCTGTGGTCAGTGCTACTCACAGCCACAGGTGGTACAACTTGGTAGCTAGGTATGTGCGAAACATTTAGTTTGTACCTACATCAGCGAGTGACGAGGAAAAAAGAAACATCAACACACTACGGGGGAAATACTTGGATATTGTTGCCTTTACTTGCTCTTGTATGCTGCAAGTGCAACAACGCCTAACCAACAATACAGGGTGATTCATTTGGGTGTGGATAATATTGCATGCTTATTTCACACAGCCATGGGTGGAACAGGGTTAGAAATGTAGTACCAGGCTCAAAAATTCAGTGTCAAAGCTAAGATTTGAACCAGGGACATTCTCGTCTTCATCTGATTGCTCTAGCCAGTTGAGATACCATGACAACATGGTACGACATTAAATTACCTTTACTTTTTACTGAAATTTAATGTAACCTAAAACAAGTATCTATTACTACGATGGTTTATAATTGCAAAACACTTGCGTATACACTTCCTGCAGATATACATAATTTATACAAATGAACTGAGTTACACTGTCCCTTAAATGTTCTTGCACCCCAATGAAAGTATGAGTATGAAAGCATTTAGTATGAATTGTTATTTATTCCATGTAAGCACAAGGGACAACGAATCACCGTTTAGAATACAGTATTAGTTAAAAAATCTGAAGGTGTTGCACTCACATGACTTTCTCTACTCTTGTACTAGCCATTCTTATAAAGTCTTATTCTTCTATCTTCTTCGTGTTAGTTGAGATAAACGTTTGTCATGCAACGGTAATATGGGAATACAGTAGGCTTTGAGCGATAGTCAAATCTTTTAGACCTTTCAAATTCCGTTCTCTTTGCGCGGTTAATATATAAAAAAAATGAATAGCGATGTTCCATTTGACAGAAGTGTTAAGTTCTCCACAACTTACACAAATAACGAGGAATATCTCCAAAATGGTTCACTCTACAAAAAATGTATTTTGATATAAATGGTGTGTTTTAGCAAGATCTACATTTTTTGTATAATAAGATTTGGTCTATCTCTTATCAGTTATGCAAAAGTCATCCAGAGTAAATAGGACTTCGTGGGCTATAGCCAGGAAATTCAAAATATACATCTCATTTGTCATAAATTATCTCAAACATATGGCTTTTGAATATTTACAAAAGATTTCACACTAGGTGAACTTTAATTTAAAATATATTCAGAAAAGGAAGTCCTGTAAAAGGTAGAGGTACTTCTACAGAGCGACTCCAACAAGCAAGGTAGAGCAACGCACGTAGGCCAAGTGGTTCTTTCTACTTGTAACGTGACCTCTGAGGGAAGGGATAAAGGGAGAAAGAGTCACCAGACCAGCACGATGACGTGCGCAAACATTGAGGAGGTCCCTAATATTTACAGTTCGAACGCATACGTCCAATCGTGAAGGGTAGCCTGTCCGAGAGCATCCACAGATATGATTTGAGTAGACTGACCAACCCCAGGATGAAACCTCCGTAGCCTGGTCCTTCAACTCTTAAACACGTGGTGGTTGAAGACAATGATGGGAACAACAATTCATGTCGGACAGGAAAGTCGCGGTAACAGAGGAACTACCACAACGTTCGCCTACCGAGTCGGGAAAGCCACGAAAAACGCAGGTCAGAGCGAGTAATTGTCCGGAATCAAACCCGGGATATCTCGAATGCGAATTTCATGTGTTATCACTGAGCCACCTCGGTCGGCAAGCCCTGTACAACCTGTGAATTATTCTGAGACAGGTAAACTTGCAAAGTTTTAACACATTTGTTATTTACTGATTAATTATAACAAGACTTTTAAGGGGATAACACCTATGCCTATTACAGGCGTCATGAGTGGGGTGCAGAACTGGAGGGTAGGACGTGGTCAATGCCTCGAGCCCTCCAGGCCAGTTGTGACCTGGGGTCGCCACTTCTTTATCAAGTAGCTCCTCAATTGGCCTCTCTGGGACCTAACGAGGCTGAGTGTACCCCCTGCTTTTAACCCTTTCATGCCTGAATTATTTTGCTACATATGCCGTTCTTCCCCATATTCGAAACCGGTTTAGATTAGGCGGTCTGGGAGACCTTCAGCCTGCTGGCTTGGATAGTCATGATCGTTAAGGTTGCATGGATTTTGCTTCTTTTCTTTAAAATAAAATAAAAAAACACTACAATATAAATTGTAAAAAAAATAATTTTTTACAATTCAAATCGTCTAAAATATGTATTTTTAATTGGTGACAGACAGTATAACAAGAATATAGCAGAAAAAACGTTAAAACTAGTACAAATAGGAAAAAAAGCCTATGTATCTTATAAGACACACCAGGCATGAAAGGGTTTTAAGGGATACCACATTGAAAATAAAGTTTTGAGCCAGATAAATATTTTTAATGTTATCTTCATAAAAATTATATGGTTTTAACTTTAAATGTGATATATCTTTTACTTTCTGAGTTATTAAATTTTAAAGCTGAATTTTATTACGTATGTCAAATGCTCCACATGGGCGATGCTATTTTTCGGCGTAAAATAATTACCACGACTTCTTTCACAAGAGAACTGAAGCTGGTGGTCTCGTGCGGTATATTTACAGCACTTCAACGAACCTCAAGCCTGATAAAGAGACAGAGCAAAATTCACGCCCAATATGTTGAATTGTTCGCTGAGAACTAGCAGTAAAACATCCTCCGCAAAACAAGAGACGGAGAGAGAGAGATCGTGTCGTAGCACTGCGACGGCGCCACCACCCCACCACCACTGCCACCGCCACAACCACCACCGCCACCACCACAACCACTGCCACCATCACAACCACCACCGCCACTGCCACCACCACATCCACCATCACCACAACCACAACCACCACAACCACCACCACAACCATCACTACAACGACCGCCACCACTACAACAACCACCACCACAACCACCACCGCCACCATCGCCACCACCACAACCACCACCACCACAACCACCACCACAACCACCACCACGACAACCACCACCGCCGCCAACACCATCACAACCACCACCACGACAACCACGACCGCCGCCACCGCCACCACCACCACAACCACCACCGTCACCACCGCCACCATCGCCGCCACCACAACCACCACCAGCACCACCACAACTACCACTACCACCACCACCACAACCACCACCGCCACCACCACCACCGCCACCACCACAACCACCACCACAACCACCACCACCACAACCGCCACCACCACAACCACCACCGTCACCACCACCACAACAACCACCATCACAATCACCACCGCCTCCACCACCACTGCCGCCACCGCAAACACCACCGCCACCACAAACACCACCACCGCCACCACAACCACCAACGCCACCACCACAACTACCACCGCCACTGCCACCACCACAACCACCACCACTGCCACTACCACCACAACCACCACCGCCATCACCACCACCACAACCACCACCACAACCACCACTACCGCTACCACCACAACCACCACTACCGCTACCACCACAACCACTACCACCACTACTACCACCACCACAACCACCGCCGCCACCACAACCACCACCGCCACTACCACCACTGCCACCACCACAACCACCACCACAACCACCGCAATCACCACCGCCACCACAATCACCACCAAAACCACCACCGTCACCACCACAACCACCACCGCCACCACAACCACCACCGTCACCACCACAACCACCATCGCCACTGCTACCACCACAACCACCACCTCTGCCACCACCACAACCACCACCGCCACCACCACCACCACTGCCACCACCACGACCACCACCGCCACTGCCACCACCACCACAACCACCACCGCCACCACTGCCACCACCACAACCACCACCGCCACCACCACAACCACCACCGCCACCACTGCCACCACCACAACCACCACCACCATCACCGCCGCCGCCGCCACCTCTACCACCGGTACTGACTGAAAACGGATGTGCTTTTAGCGCTTCCTGATCTTAAAGAGTAATGGTAACAAACTTTTTAGACAGAAACTAGCATTGAGAATAATTATTAGTGACATTTAGCAAACACCTGTAAATATGCATAGTGAATGTACAAAATGTAAATACTAAAGCCTTGTGGTCTTGTTGTTTACGAAGTTGGCGAAATGAAAGCAATATCATGTAAATTAGATATTCTGAGCCTGCAGCTTGCACATGTTTTCCAGTTTGTGTGAAGAAGGCGAGCCAATCAGGATAAGCGCAGCAGGTGTCGGTTTGCTTAGCCGGGATACGATCCGCTGAATGCAGCTAGGGTGCATGTGATAATGTCACAGCTGAGCTACGTGCAGCAAACAAGGTTTCCTGGTCGGGGCGGGGATTGGCAATGACAGGCGCGACACAAATTGAATTTCCCGGATACAGCATAATGCCTAACCTGTGTCCGAGTAGTGGCAAATCGGGTCGTCGCTGAATATCCTATGCGATTAGTTCATTTCAACGCCAGTCAGCTTGTTCTAAATGTTGTCTCATCACAGTTGAAGTTACACCAGCTATATCTATCACCTTTGGACATCTTTCTTCTCTACTTGCTCTACTACAAGCCTAGAGAAAGTATTGTGTTCTGTCCAAAAATTCGATACCGACATTTCACTGGAAAAACATGTTTATCTGTTTCTGAGTAGCGTAACTCAAAAACGAATAGGGCGATTAAATACCACAATTGGTATTTAAGTTCAGCATCCTGCAAGGGTACGACCGAAGATCTTCAAGAACATCACTACACGTCTAACTACCCTTTACATACAAATATCCTTTTTCAAGCGATTTTACTTAAAGTGCCATATGTTTAAGATGCTTAGATCAGAAATTAAATGTATATAATGAATTTTCTGGGAATAGTCTGCGAATTCTTCCTCATTCTGGATGACTACTGAACAACTGGAAAACCGTAAGAGGTACACAAAATGTTATCACTGAAGAAAATAGATCTCATTAAGGCACGCGGTATAGTTAAATCAAATAATAACAATGGAAGCAATAACAACAATAATAATATTCTGGAAATGGTTAACTTCATAAACAGGATTATCTTTTTCTAACCGGTTTTGCAATGAATAAGCATCTTCCCGGCATCCAGATTCACAGCTTTTAACAAATTTGATTTAACATATTTTTCTATTCCATATATCTTCTATTTCCCACTCCCTCTTGACCTCGTTGATTCCTTGGATCCACGTAATAAGTGGCCTTCCCTTCTACCTCCTTCCCTACGGTTTCCAATCCATGATTAGCATTGGAAACCTTCCATCTTCTATTTTCCTAACATGTCCATACTATTTAAGCTGCCTCTTCTTGATAAAATCTAAAATTGAGTATTGGATCTGCATAATTTCTTTTATTTGTGAATTTCTATTTTTTTCTTTCTTGGATATTCTCGCAGAGCGTGTGCAGTAGTCCATTTCCACTGCAAGCATTTTTTTTAAGTTGGGAATTCAAAGCCTACACAAGTTCTATAGGCCATAATGCTTCTGATTATTGTATTAATGCTTTTTTTTTTTTTTTTTTTTTTTTTTTTTAATATTCTTTGTCCCATACCATTCTATTTAGTGTATTAACAGCATTCCTTCCTCTATTGATCCAGTCCTTATCTCTTTTTCTTGTCTTCCATTTAATGTAAGCTTAATGCCCAAATATTTATACTCTTCAGTGTGTTTGATTGTCCCTAAATCTTCTTCTAATATTAAATCTTGAGGAATCTATGGTCTTATATTTGGACTTATCCATATTTATTTTTAAACCCCATAGACTATATTCAAGTATTAATTTTCTTGTAAGGTATTTTATATCTTCAAATACTTGGGCCAATACTTGTTCATCATCTACAGATTTGAGAATATATACTGTTAAATCATCATGTAGTGGTATTCCCATTATTTCATATTTCTTTTTCCAGTCAATAGCTTTACCAATATAAACTTTATATAGTGTCAGAGATATGCAGCATCCTATTATTATCATTATTATGATTCATTATTTGCATAATTAACTATTTCTGACATAGTTCTTGTTATTAGCTTAAATTTTCAAATATGTACACCTTCCTCTAAAAGAAGACGAGTAGAGAAATTCGTGTGAATGTAACGTACCAGATTTTATATTCCATTCATCTGTGTTCTGCAAGCTGTACAATGGCAAGCGGTAAATATAACAATTGAAAAAATAATCAATTGGGCTGAGCACTAGTGGATTTAAACGTACTGTTGTTTTAAATGGACACCTGTATATACAATACCAACTCCACAAAAGCAGCACTGTCTACTATACCTGTAACTCAATTGAATTATTATTTCATGAACGATGCCTGAAATTTCATGTTTATCTTACGTATCTCAACTAATGCGTCATGGTTTGTCAGAAACAATCAACTACACAGAGAAACTGGAATCAGTGCCATTCAACAGTCAATTTCTTCACAAGCCGAACAGTTTTACAGCAATCTAAAGAACGTTCCTGGATCATTCACTACTCTCTTGGCAGAAAATCCAGCTTTCCAACACGCATCAAGAGTCGTCCACCACTGGACCAGTTATCACAGCAAGATCTGATTTAATTTCAACTAATACTGTCAGTGAGGGGCCCAATGGGGTTTACCTCATTTCAATGTTACTTATTATATTTTATTTATTGTTATGTGTATTTCAACAATGGTCTGTAGAGCGCACATGCGCTGATCGATCAATAAATCATTAAAAAAAAAAAATTCATATTTCATATGAAACTACGAAAATCCCATCACGAACCTTTCGGAAAGTCGCACTGTGATCTTCGTGAGATATATTGCTGCCACCATCCCCCAGCAGAAAGGGATGAAGTGAAGGAACCTCAGGAGACTATAGGTCCCAGACAGACAGGTCACAGAGCCGCGCGGAGGTACTTGACAGTCTCTGACTAAACTGGAGCTACCCAGAGATGTCCAACGAGTGAAGCAGAATGTTTTTACTTCAATATTTCCGATGTAAATATATTTATCTTGCCACATGCTGGTGCGACAGTTGAAGCAAGAAAATGTCTTTGCTGCCTCATATCGTTTCACTGTTTTCGGTGAAACCATTTGAATTGACAATCATTGTCAATTCCGGCGCTTAACAATGTATAACAGATTCTTGTAGACTGCCCGTTTGTAGTTGAAGTATGAATACTTTATACTGAGTTTGCGTGGATGATTTCGAAAGGATGACACTCATTTCGAATTTAACAGCTTTTAATGAAGTATCAATTTTTAAACTGTTTTCCCAAGAGATATTGCCGACCGATATATGTGATATCGTAGAATTCTTCCACCAATCAACACTAACTGTAGATACAATAAATTTTTATGACATTTTCTCTTTATCCGTTGAATTTTAAATCTTTGACGTAATAACATAATGCGCGTCCGTCACCCTCGACTTTTTGAGGAGCAGTGTCCGTTGGTCAAGAAAACAGAGGCAAAGCTTTCTGGAAAATACATTAGTTTCGGTATTCTCATTTATCAGGCTTTTGTTCGTTTTTCTCCCTATATTTATTAGGATTTATTTAAAATCATCATTATTATTGTTATGATTATTATGATTATTATTGTTATTATTAAATGCTTTATTTCCCTTTTATTTTAATTAATTAATGTTTCTAAAGTAGCGATAAATTTCGGTACCACAAGACTCTAAGAGTCCAGAGAGGAAATATATATCCATGCCATCTGTCCTCACCACCACACACCACAAAACCTAGAAGAACAGCTGAAATTTGAGCAACAACCGGAATGAAAGAGAAGTGAGGGAAACTAAACCGTGGTAGAATTCACCTACGGTTAAGAAAAGCCATAAAAACGCCAAGTTCAGAACGGGCAGTCGGTGGAAATCAAAACTGAGACCTCCCAAATGGGAGCCTCACACGTTACCGTGGAGCCAACGTCACTTGTGTTGTTCACAAACACAAACACGCACACAAAATATTTTTCCGAAAGCTCTATTTTTGAGGCCCATTTAGTTCCAGTAAAATCTCGTACCAAACTTTTGGATGGAATGCAATATTTACTCTACTAACTATACGCAGTAAAGAAAATAAGAGTTTGTAATAATAGATTGTAAAGGATTGAATAGTAAAGGTCTTATGAATGTAATACATTAGATGTTTTTAATGCCTAACATGTGCGTAACCGGAAAGGATAGTAAATTGTTCATTTTTGAATGCTCAAGCAACCACTGTTAGTGTTTTGTTATTGAAATTTCTTTTTAGCATGGTGCCCTCTTCCTTTTCCTCCCTGTAAGAATCATTTCCGAAATAAAAAACGTTTCGCTTAAACAATTTATGGGCCAAAGCTATTAGTCCCAGCGGAAACCAATATCTCATAAATCCTCCTCCCTTTTGCGTCTGTGTTGAAAAGCTTTGCATTTAAAAATCCGACTACTCCCTCTCGAGGTTGTACACTTTACACATAAAAATCTTAACATATGCTACCCCAAAATGGCAAGAATCGCAGTGCTTGGGGAGGGGGGGGGGGATACGGTTTAACAAATGCATGCATTTAAAGAATGACAGGTGGTAAATCAGTGCACCCTATGTTACGACATGCGCATGTTTCAAGGAATGTAATGCTACGAGAGTAGTCTTGCTCCACCAATATTACAGAACAGGTACTTGTTTCAAATACATATATCTTTTGTGGAATAATACGTAAAAGTACACCCAATAAATTGCATTCCACCCAATAATTCTATACCCAGAATTAATCGGGAATATAAGTACGTTTTGAGATCTCCTGAATACCTAAAAGCATTTTAGATAAAAGCTCGGGTCGTCTCCTTAGTTCTTAATGTTTACCGAGCACGAGACCCGGGTTTGATTCCCTGTACTGGCGTGGGCATGTTCTCCACTGGGAGACCTGGTCCGGGGTGCTCTCAGCCTCCTCAGGTCATAGACGTGCCACTTGATTGACAAGTAGCGGCCCCTGGTTGCGAAGACCGTATTAACCACCTGGGGGAACCCGTACAGTGACCACGTACCACTCCCAGTACTGCACCCCACCAATGACGCCTGTAGTGGGCTGAGGTGGGGGACGCAGCGGCTCGGTGGTAAGGCTTGGCTCTTCATGGGCTGTAGTGCCGGGGCTTAGTTTAGTAGTTCATATAAGAAAACGAAATAATTGAGGCTATTGAAGTTATCTTATGCATTCACTGGTACACTGAACGAGCCTGTTGGCGCCTTCTCGGTCATTTCCTGTGATAGTGGGAGGATATCCATACCTCGCTTACTTATATTAAAGAGAATTTTGACTTCTTGGGGAGTTCCAGATCCATCGAACTATGCTGTATGTGGAATAAAGATCAGGTAACCTCTAACCTGTAAAAGTGTCCATTCCATTAATTTATATCATGTGGAATTAAGGACGCTAAGCAGCTTTTTTTGAACTCGAGAATTCCTGATTTTCATTTTACGTTCTGTATAATATGGATGAAGTCTTTTAAGTGTATTCACAAGAGCTTTTAGATCGTTAGTGTATTAGAGAGCCAGTGTACCTCCATTAGTATTGCGTACAGTGTTTTCAAATAAAGTTTTGACTTGTAGAAAATTGAGAGTAAAGCTGTGAGGTTCTGTTTCCATGACGTAGTTGACCGGTTTGAATAATTCTGTATACGAAGTTATTATTTCTGCTCTTCTTGCCTTTTTAATAGTATGATTTTTAATATTGAGACCGTTCTTCAGTATCGCGATCTTCAGAAAGATCTTCTGGGTGTTCGAGCAGATCAGTTAGTGATAGTATTTTATCAGCAGTTATTTCTATGGAAGTTTAGCTAGAGAGGGAAACTGGGACAGGAATTTTTAGACATTGTTCGATGAAACTTCTACTGTGGTGAGCTATGAGAGTTTTCCTCAGGGTATGCGTGGGTGGGTGTCAAAATAGACAACACCAGTGAGACAGTTGATGAATCATATGAAGCTAATAAATGAGTTATTTGAAACGAGTTGCCAATTTCTGAATCTTAGCATGAGAAAGTATAAATATCGGCACATTAGATACACTAACTTCTGACGCATCGATAACTTTACTGTGTAAAATAACTGTTTCCGTAATAACAAGCGTGAGTTGCAGTTAGCCGCTGAAATGTTAATTGGATAATCCGCTTACCGTGACCGGCAAGTACGTGTAACCCAAGGACGATCTTTAGAAGCTACGGACTACAATCATATTGAAATATTTCTGTAGGACGCCAAAGAAAAGACACAAATCTTAGAAATGCACACTATTTTAGCAACAGTATCGCCTACTTCATGATTCTCTACCGAAGTTCCTGCAAAATCTTAAGTTGTTAATTCGTATCTGAAAAACATCTTTTACTCTAAAACTTGTTGATTTCTAAGAATTCATTTTGTAATTATTTGTGATTTCTGAGCGTTTTTACTTAAGGAGATTTTTAACTGCTGTGGTTTTCAGCGCCCCGTTCTATACTCCACGTGAAAGACCTCAGAGACCTCTTTATCAGGCTTTATGTTCTTTAACGAGTCGTAAACCTACCACACCGGACCACCTCTTTATTTCCCTTCCGAAGGAAGCTATGCTGACGGTTTTTACGCCCCAAAATGCTTATCACCCTCCGCCGGGTTAGAGTTCGCGACTTTGGGAACTAGACCTTAATTGCCTTAGCTCTACTGACTTAGAACTAATAACTTTTTCCTCGACTCTTAACTTGATTAGCTAATCTATTCTTCAAACAAAAGTTTAACGTGTATTTCTTACATAATGCCTTGATTATTCAGAATTATCCCCCATTCTCCCAAGAATTGGGATGTATACTTTAAAGCGTGAATGTGTATGTGGGTGAGCTTAATGTATTAAGTAATAACCAAAAGTAATACCAACCCAAAAATTAAAACTACTGTAAAGCGAGTAAACATCATTGCTAACGAGCTATTATTCCAAAGGTAAAAGTTCGCCGACATGGCCTTAGATGTTAAAGACAGCATATATATGCATTTTAAAATATTCTGTAAATAATAATAATAATAATAATAATAATAATAATAATAATAATAATAATAATAATAATAATAATAATAATAATAATAATAATAATAATAACAATAAATTTATTTGTTAACGACGCTGTCAATTGCCAGCTGCCGGTGTGTTGGAGTTTTGTTCCGCAGAATTTCTTTTACACACCAGTAAATCTACTGCACAGTTAAAAATCATCGGTTGGGTGAGAATTTCAATCCGAGATCTTTACATCAGTAATCCAGTGGCTAATCAACGAAGCTACCATAGTGACAACTCTGGTAAAATTGAAGGTAGAAGGGAATGTTAGTAAATTTTAAAGTTTTTAATCAAATGGATACAAATATTCCATTAATAAACAAAGACTACATCATCTCTCATTTATATTTTTCAAACGCTTCATTAGCTAGAGTTTTTCCAGCACTGTTTGCTGAAAGCTTTAGGCCTTGTGGATTTAATTTTTCTTTCTTGATCTGAAAAACATATTTTAGAAATGAAGAATTCAGAAGTGGAAGGAGAAAATAATGAATTGCATGTACTTCTGATGGAAAAAATACTACCTTCTATAAAATACAGCATGCAGAGCTTTTTGTTTATTTATTTATTGCTTCCGAATGTTAGAAACGTCGCAGTATTTTAGTTGACTATGTTTTAAGAGTCTTGAGTATTATTCATAGCCACTCGACTGTCGCTACCAAAAAGAAAGAAAGAAAGCAAGGACAGTAGCAGCTAATATAAAACCTCTACCCATGTTCTATTAGATATTCATTCCACCGTTTTCTACCCCAGGATGTTAGTGGACCATTTGCTTCTTTCTTCGATTCTTCTACACACAGGTCGTATTTTATACCGTAGTTTTCCCCTTTTCTTCTGTGTGTGGCACCAAGATTGTCCCGTGTTTTCTTCTTATGCTTTTCTGCATTTGTATCCCCCCTTCCTTCTTTTATTCTGCTCCTCACTCCCTTCCACCCCGCTCTTAGCACCACTCTGCGCCCTGTTTGCTGTCTCTATCCCTTTCAGCCTCTATATTTTTTCTCACACAAATAAAAAAATAAAAATGCAAAACATGTACGCGGAAGATGGGTTTGAGAGTTCACCCCCGACCACTTCTCAGAGTATTTATGGACTGGCATACTGCGATAGACTTTTATTTTCCATACACAAAACCCTCACAGATTTTCCCCGGTCCTTTTTTTTTTTGCTATCTTCTTTGTAATTCCAACATAAGTCGAAAGAAAAGATTACATGTGTTAGGGAAGAACCTTGGAACCAATGCTCACTTAGTAGCAGATTTATCCATTGGTATTTGCTTACTGCTTATCAACAGCAGCTAAGCTTTGAGTTTACGTCTATGAAACACACTTTGTTAATGCTAGACATCTGCAACATTGTAATAGAATAAGAAACTACGGATGCTACTCAACTCTACATTATTCACAGCTAGAACAGCATTTCCATCACTTTTTACATTCATAAACACTAAAAAAAGGGGAAAAGACATGTTCACTTATAGAGATAATATGTTATTGCTAGTTGGTAGGACTGTTGCTTTCGGTAGGCGCTGTCTTTTGTTTGTAGCACGTGTACATTATGTCTATGGAAACATTTAAGGGGCCCTAAGACCGAATTTTGAAATAATGTAGAGTAGTTACAAAACAAGAAGGAACATGGGCCTAGCCAATACAGTGATGTTGCTCTTTCGACTATTCAACACTTGAATTGACTTCACACACCCATTACAGTTTTCACTACAGCAAGTTTAAGTTTATTCCTAGATACACGCCTATGAACAAATAATTCCACGCAACATTGTGAAGAGATTCATTCGAGTTCTGTGTCGTACTCTTGGCATAGCGTCCTAGCAGCTAGTCAGAACCAAGTCGCTGATCCGGAGGTTGAATTTTAGTTACCACCTATGGAAACAACTTGCAGGCTATTTTCTTGTGATTTTGTGGATGCAGATTGAGGATAATTTACATGATTGAGTTTCTGATCCGTTGATATGCAGTCTCGGTGGGTGCGTACGCCCAACCACCAGCCATTTAATCACTATGCACCACTATTTAAAAATGGCCGCCAGACCTTTAAAAATGGCGCTGGCATAAAAGTCATTGCACTTTTTAATAGGCAAAACATTGAAAAAATTTTCAACATAAAAATCTAAAAATCAACTTTTTTTACCAAATGGGCCAAATCTCACCCCTAACTCCCCTTAAGGTTTACCACCTATAGAAAACTACACAAAATTCCTTGCAAGTAAAGAGGACCTCACAGTGTACATTAAAAATGCACATTTTATTTATCATGTCAATATATTAAACAAAAATACTTTTAACCAAACTTGTTGCAGCCGGTTTTCTTTCTCTACTAGTAAGTAGAAGGAAGTATTGTATTCCACCAAAAAAATTCGATGTCGAGATTTCACCACAAACATGTTATGAGACCTCCTGAATCCAAAAAAAGCATTTTTAGAAAAATTTTCATGTGTGTGTATATGATATGTATATGATTTTTTGGAAAACTTAAAACTTTCGTGAAATGGAACATCGTTGTTCATTTTTTATATCTTATGTATATGTGTGTGTGTGTTTGTGCGTGTGTGCGCGCGTGTGTGCGCGCGTGTGTCTGTCAGTCTGTGGACAGCATAACTCAGAAACGAAAAGTTGGTTAAAAGCAAAAGTTGGCATTTAAGTTTAATGTTTTTCAAGGATGCGACTCGAAGATTTTGAAGAAAATATCCCCACCCTAAGCTATCCTTTACATGGAAGATTTTTGGAAAACTTAAAACTTTCGTGAAATGGAACATCGTTGTTCATTTTTTTATATCTTAAGCGTGCAAAGAGAACGGGATCTCAGAGCTACAGAAGTATAAGTTCTCCAAAACGTAAATAAATAATAAGGAATATTTCTGAAATGGTTCACTCTACAAAAAATTTATTTGGACATAAACTGCGTGTCTTAGCGAGATCTACATTTTTTGCACAGTAAGATTTTGTCTATCCCTTACGGTTTACGAGTTGCTAAAAAATCATCCAGAGTAAACAGGACAATGTAGGCTATAGCCAGAAAATTCAAAATATGCATTTCATTTGCCATCAAAACATCTCAGACATTTTAATCAAAATCGTTAGAACCATTTTCAAGAAAATCAAAATTGTCCATATAAAGGGTAGTTTAGGGTGGGGTTATTTTATTCAAAATCTTCGTGTCGCATCCTTGAAAGACATTAAACTTAAATACCAACTTTGGTTTTTAACCGATTTTTCGTTTTTGAGTTATGCTGTCCACAGCCTGACAGACACACATACGCGCGGACGCTTTTCCAAAAATGCTTTTTTTTATTCAGGGGATCTCAAAACATATTTCCGGTGAAATCCCGACATCGAATTTTTGGGTAGAATACAATACTTCCTCTGCTTACTAGTAGAGAAAGTAAAAATTGACCCTCCTTGGTCTTCCTAGAGATCTATTTCCTAGTGGATTGTAAGTATGGACTATTTTACACTTCACACCTGCATTCGTTGAATGTGCTTCAGCCAACCCTTTTTGATATGTTTTTATGACTTCCAAAATACTCTGTGTTTTTAATTCAGTCCTTATTTCTTCATTCCTTTATTTTTGGAGACTTTTTAAGAAAATAAAGCTAATAGAGTTTTGTTTTTCATATAAAGAGTGATTTGGTGAGAGATTTTTTTTAAAAATCTTCGTATCACAAGCTTGAGAGATGCTGATCTTAAATACCCAGACTAGCATAGAATTGACTTTTCGCCTTCGAGTACTGCTGTTTGCAGACACACGGACGTATACAGATACTTTTGTGGGTAGTAGTTGAAGTACGATATTTTAGCAGCGGCCGCATATCAAAGGAGGATTAAAGTCAGCTACCTCACACCACTGCGCGACAATAGTGCATAAGAACAAAGGCCGTTACAATACAGCAGAACAGCTGTGAGTTGCAAGGTCACGAGTTGTGAATTGAGATTCAGTTTTAAGGGAAATAAAGTAATTAAAAAGTAACTGAACTTTTCTTTTGTAACAATATTTCATCTCACCTACTAGAGCCATTTGTGAAATAAACAAAAATTATCTGAGATAATAGGTGAGGGAATTAATCTATTTGCCATGAGACATGCTGGATGGACTTTGAACAGAGAAGGTTTGTGTCAGAAGAATGTGACAGCATTGCTGAGGCTACAGACAATATAAACATTTTGTCAAGTCCTCTATTAAAACATAAGCGCTTCTGTCTAAAATCAAATACACGTAAAGTATTGTTATTAAACTATGGTTAATCTAGTGCTAAATTGATCATGGTAATATTTTTGTACATCTATAATATGATTAAACTAATATTGATTATAGTAATATTTGTTCGTGTGTATGTTTAAACTGTATGATCGTTATGACTGTTCGCTAACATTTTGGGAAGACGTAAGGCGCCAATACGAGCAGTGAAGTCTCCCCATAGCAGGGTATGAAGGGATGCTGAAAGTTAATGGGTCCACCCTCTGGACATACCACAGCCCCTTGACATAAGACGGATACATGTAAGCAAACTGCGGTGTTACCGTGTAACTTTTGAAAAACCTCAACGTTAATAGAAGCAACAGCCAATCACGTTGAGGCACTTCATATGTTTAAGTTTGTGTGCATGTTAGGAATAAAAGACACCAAGCCTAAAACAGTGACTTCCAGTTTTGACTTCAGCGCGAGTGGTTAGGGCATAATGCCAGCCATAACGAATCACGAATATTTAATAAGTAGTTTACAGTGAAATCAGTAAAATAAGTGTTTAAGAAGACAACGGACAGTTCGTTTTGTGTGTAATATACCGGATGGAAGGGAAGTCATTACATTAATTTAAACCAGTGCTAGAGTTCAATGTTTGGAACACATTTTGTATTTACGTTTTTGTCTCTGACCATTGCCTAAAGAGATATTTTAGTTTTTTCGAAAACAAGATACAAACAAGCTGGCAACGGTGTCACTTTCACTAGGTCAGTACATAAACAAACACCGCAGCAGGGCATCTCGGGGGCGTAAACAGACACCATGTATTGTCCTTCCGTTTTTACTGTGCGAGCGTAGGCCAATCAGAATGCCAGTTACACTCGTTAGCGCCCAAAACATTACACCACACTTCGTCGTGTTTGCAAGTGACCAACCTGTTCACATCCAGAAGCCGGTTCAGATCCCTGACGGAGCTCAACGCAACGTTGTCGAGTTACTTCACGTCTGAAAAAGCTACCCGGAATATTCCCCTATTTCTTTTAGGTGATTAATTATTTTGCAACCTGTTTGATGTCCTATAATTACTAACGAAATGTCAGAAATACGTTACTCTAAGCATCTTAAAGTAACAAACTGTGCTTGTGCTTGTGGAATTTACACATCCAATTTGGAACAAAAATCATTTTATTTTTCGAAATCGGCTGATCAAAGAACAAAATGCCATTACGCTGTTTTGTTTGTAATATTTGTATAAAGCACATATTAGAAGGAATGTAATAAGTTCCCTTCCACCGTGTATACCTACTAATGAGTTGACAGGAGATTTATGTTCACATCCACAATACTTAACTCCTTACCTATCCATGTCTGACTAAAGAAACGTGTTCAACTGCTGAGCATTTACATAGCCAAGGTAAATTAAACCTTTAAATTGAACCAAATATAATCATAATATACATTTTAGACGCCATATTTAATCACCAAGAAATTAAATATGATTCGCAAATCCAGCCATAATCCGCCGCAAGAAGATAACGACATGGAGATGAAAAAGAAAGCACAGAAATTCTAAAATGGTTTTGGGCAGAAAGCTAAGGTTGATTCCCCTCCGAGTTGGACGTACCCTAAAACTTCTTAAGAAACAGATACAGTTAGCCACATTGTGTTACAATTGTGTTTACTAATTCCTAAAGGACGCTGTATTGACTTGTACTTAGTTTTTATTACCAAAAGCTTGATTAGCAGTAGGTAGACGTTCAGTCCATCGCAACTCCCAAGTACCAACAGCGTTATCATGAAGCCAGGCTGTCTAGTGTCGTGTAAGGCAGACAAAATACGACATTGATAAAGCTCATTTACATTCCCATATCATTGATCAGCGTAATCATGTCCTAGGCTAACGGGTTACTGTGCAATTTCACTAATGTAACTAGAAAGGGTCGAGAGGACTCAATCAATACGGCCAAGTGTAATCTTCTCCATTGCCCTTCTATGTGTTGTACAATAATGAGCGAAGTTCAGTAACCTCTAACAATACGAGCAAGATACTTGCAACAGCTCAACAGCTTCAGTTGTCCATTGAGAGTCTTTCTAAGTTATACGAATTTAAGGTAATGGACACTAACCATTTTTTGACATGGCTTTTTGAGTGACTGTATACAACAGCGTGCCGATTGCTAAACTCACTATGTCCATTTTTATTTACTTTTTTACAATACTGTAAGAAAATGCCAATTTGGCAAATCCCACCTCTGACACCAAATGTGAAGTGACAATATCTTGGTCATGGTATTTAGATTAATACAAATAATTTAGCAATGGTCCATACAAATTCATAAAGTGCATTAAAGGAACGTGTTAAATTATATTTCATTATACAGAATTATTATTATTTTTAAGAATTTAAGTATAGTTTATTTCCTGTGTGGACTGTTGAGGCCTTCCAGGAGGTTCAGTAGATTGCGTTCTGAAAGTATGTAGCGTACAGGAATGGCATGTTGCAGATATTGCGTTGAAGATGGATTGCTTTATTCAGAAGACAGGAAGTTGTGAACTTCGTGTGTCCAATTGAAGCGGTCTTTCCGCCTTATTTTCTGCGGAGGATATGAGGATCTGATTAATTTCATGTTGTTTTCTAGGAGATGGTTGTGTGTTGTTTCAGTACTTTTTTTTTTTTTTTTTTTTTTTAAATTAACGTCCTCCAACATTGTGTCATATCGGACGAATGAATGAACTGAAACGGGTGAAATGATGCTCAAATGAGCCCGAGGTCCATGGAGCTTTAAGTTACCCGACATTCGTCTTCTCAGGGTAGGGAAAACCTCGGAAAAAAACCTTACCCGGATAACTTACCCTAAGCGAGATTCGAACTCGCGACCTCTTGAACGTGAGGCAGACACGCTAACCATCACGCTACCGAGGCGGGCATGTGTTGTTTCAGTACTTGCCTGCACTTTGAGATAAGCAAATCAGTTTAAACTCATGCACAGTTTAAATTATAAAGCATTTACACAGTACGAATCTAGCGAGATAACTCCGCGGTAACGTGTGAGGCTCTCATTCGGAATGTCGTGGGTTCGATTCCCATGGCTGACTTTCCTGACTCTATTTTTCTTTCGGAGGTTTTCCTGGGTCACCAGGCAAATGCTGGGAAGGATAATTACATCCCCCGAATTTCCCACCCCTCCATTTCCTTTCACATTTTTTCAATCAAGTCTTCCAGGGTAGGAAGTGTTGGTAATGGGCGAGTTTAGCGCTGCTGTGTGTGGATTTTGCAAACTGTAACTGCTCTTCTCGGCAGATGGGTGGCGACCGATGGCTGTTTGACGAACCCTGGCGTTGAAATGAAGAATCTCCAGCATACGTTAGAGACCCTCACGGTGCCCTGGGCCACTCGTCAGGGTTCCAACACGCCCGTAGAGCGCTCTCATTTTCCCCTAGTGTCTGACATACAATAGCCTCTGATCAGTGTGGAATCCCCTCCGTAAATACCCTACCTCTAGTCTACCTACACTGTACGTCATACAGGTTTTGCTGGCGCTTTCGGTTAACAGTCCGTTACCTACGATAATCACTTGAAAACCTTGGGTAGGTATCTGTTGCAACAGATGACTGTCTATGTCCTATTGAACACGACGAACGAGTGAGCGCTTGAATGAAACTGCACGAGAGACGAGGACTATTCGGGAACAAATTTCCGTTTTCACGTAGCCCGGGAAAAAATGGGAATTGCACCGCCACCGCCGTGCACCGTGATACAGGAAGGTGTGTCCAGCGGACTGCTACTAGTCGCTCATCATAACTTTAAATAATGAATGTAACGCTTGAAAATCCCGCCAAATGCGAGCTGCGTGGTGTTATGAGGTTTTTAAAAAAAAAAAAACTATGAAAAAAAAAAAAAAGCTTTAAGATACTTCATGTAGTTGAAGAGATGAAGATCACTCGGTGCGAAGCTGTAAAGGGGATGATCAAACTGTCCCATTTACAGTTATTGCATACTGCGACGGTTGTGTTGAATGACCCATCTAACTTTTTAAAGAAATCTTTACTAGGGATTTTCTAATGCGGAACTCATTGTGTAAAGTTATAGTGAGAAAACACGAGCAGCTTGACGTTTTCGCTAACACTGCTGGAGACGCAGTGAATCAAAACGTACGGTGATGTGAAAATAGCACCACTATCTTCACTACTTCCAGCGCTATCTGACAACGCAGGATAGTTTCCGAATTTCCCTCATGTATTTACTTTCCGAACGGCTCTCGTGTCCCATTCCGCTAGAATATTGCTAATATGTTATCCAGTTTAATGAAAGTGGTGAAGATATTGTGACAAAGACGACAAGTTCAGTCCAGTTACTTTTTGTTACTTTATTTTCTTCTAATTGAATGCACAAAAACGCAGTTCTCTTTCGCTGACGTTAACACATTTTGCAGCGTGGTGATATTACAATTCTTAACTGTTTTCTTCTCATAATCTTGACTCACTTCTTTCTTCACTTTCTCTGTCTCTCAAACAGCTGACTTTAAAAATGCAATCACTCATTAACTGTTTCGCTATCTTCCTTTCGACGCGACCGTACTTACGCAGCTGACACAAACACTAAAACTAAAACCTGACTCCAAACTCTTGTTGTTTCGCCTCCTTATGTTGCGAAAATGACGTAATAGGACCTTTTTCGAACTTCTACAAATACGCAGGCCGCCGGGCACTTCTCGAATAATCTTGAAAATCCCTTTGACGTGCCACGCTGCACGTTCCGCCTTTGGTGAGAGGCAACCCGACCCTGATCATTAGCTGTGTTGCTGCTGTCGTCGGCCGGCATCACCATGTTAAACTTGTCTGTTACAAGCATTTGGCCAGTAAAGGCAGCATTAATTAATTGTGATCAAATATGAAGTCCGCAATCTCCAGTTCCAAGTGTTTAAAATAAAATCCTGTGAATAATTGCCTAACTCCTACTTACCAATGCAGTTTTGTTTGATTAATGACCATCAAATGTAACAGAATTATTAAACCAGTGTGGAGCACGTAACATATTGCTGAGGGTGAGGAGCGGATGTGACCCACTTCTGTTACAGATTCCCTTTGAGTAGAGAACGCATTATAAAATATTTACAGCGTGGCAGCTCCAGACGACAAGTTCATTTTTTCCATCCCATTTCCGATCTATAAAAAATGTGGGCAGTTTTCTATTATGTATGAGTGTGGAGTGGACCCTTCGAGCCTGGGGTTGCTTTGGGGTGCACCAGTTGCGAAGTACAAGCGAGAGGGTGGAATAACAGAGCAACTTCCCTGATGGCCGCACACTACCCCATCAGTGGTCATCTATATGACGAAATGGCCATCGTGGAAAAGTGTGCTACACTGCATGAACAAGTTGCTGAAAAGAATTAAGAATTCCTAAACTTGCATTTAAATACCGCCACACGTTGTTTGGATTTAATATTTTCAATATAAAATTAAAAAATTAAAAACTATATTCTAAGACGAATATGAACATCTCGGATGAATAAATGGCAATAGTGCTTAAAGAGAAAAAAATATGTTCCAAAATAAGTTTAAACAACAAACTATAAGATTACTGTTGGCCAGCGATTCCTGGCTGGGGAGGGGAAATCATTCTTCAATTAAAAGCATTCACTTCCTTCCGCAGAGACTAGAACTGTCGATGGAATGTATTTCCTAAAGGAAATCGGTGAAAAACCAACAGCAAATGGTTCGCAAGGCCACGGGTTCAAACATGGCCGAGGGTGAAGGACTATCTTAGGAGAAAAATCCTTAGGATGACTTCCTTAAGTAGGGAAGTAAAGCCGGTGGTTCCATGACGAGGATTTGCAGCACATTAAACAACCTCAAGCCTGATAAAAAGGTCTCTGAACAAGATTAGTCGGTTTTTTCACGTCCAATATACGAATAAAAACTCAGTTTCAATTAGGACCCCCAATATGACCACAAAACAAAAGGCGAACTATTGCAAGGCAAAAGACAAGTGGGGTGGTAAAGTTACGTATAGAAATAACCATGAGGAAATAAATAAACTAAATACAATTCAGCATATTTGTGTACTAGTAAACACGTGATAAGGGGAAACAGTGTTAAAATTCCATAATGACTTTTTGTGTTTTATTTTATAGCTCGGAACAATAAAAAGAAAGACTGGAACCATGTACAAGTAGCAAATATTAAATACGAAATGGTTGTCCTAAAATAAAGGTATACTTATGTAAACACACTAAAAGCTTGTATATGTTTGAGCTGAAGGAAACAATATAAACAAGCTATTAAATTTCAATAATTCCACTACAAACATACACACGTGACCACTGTACGAGGAGGCTTCACGGTAACGTATGAGGCTCGCATTTCGTAGGCCCGCGGTTCAAACCACGCCAGGCCTCCTTCGTGACTAAGTTCATTTTTTATCGGTTTTTTTTTTTCAGTGCTCGTGCCATTTTTCGCACAAAATGTTTCTCAAATATAATTTATTTGCACGTATCATGAGTGCTCACCGCCTGTGGTGCCGTTAAACATTGCAAAAAAAGTAATAAATAAAGAACAACATGAAACATAAGTCCGAAATAGAAGACGCCTTCTGAACCCTGAAGAATTGAAAAAGAAGAAAATTTATTTGGTTAAGTAATTCTGCCGTAAGACCAATGAGGTAATTTTCTGTAATCCTCCACTTCATCTTAACTTGAAAATAAAAATATTGTGACATCAGCCGTGGCGTACAACAAAGGATGGCCTAGGTAAAGCTTCCCGACAGTACTCACGCGAGCAGACACATGACAACAATGAGCGTGACACGTCAAAAAGAGGTTTTCCAGAGCATTTTAGAAGTGTGCGGCAGTCGGTGTATTTCTGCAGATTCCAGAAAGATGAAGCTCGAAAAACGTCCACGTGGCGTCAGACTCACTATATAAGGAGACGAGGTAACGGGAGTATAAGTAGTTTTTGAGAGAAAAGCGACTTGTGACTGTTTAAGATAGCTGTGAAACAGTTTAGTGAGTGCTGAGTGGTTGTATCGTCAAAGTGAACCGTTTGTGAGACGGAGAAAGTGAAGAAAGACAGAAAGAAGTGAGTCACGCATACGAGAAGAGAACAGTTGTGAGTTGTAATATCACGAAAGACTGTAGACTGTCAGTAAAAGAAGACTGTGCTCTTCTGCTAAAGTTTCAGAAGAAAATAGTGAGAAAAAAGAGTAATTAGACTGGATTTTGCCCTTTTTGTCACAATTGCTTTAAAATATTGATGAAAGTGTTTTTATAAAACCACCTCTTTGAGACTAAATATTCAGTAGCCCTAGATAGGAATACTAGACCATAATACCTCCTAAAACTATGTCTTTCTATGCTTTTTGAAACTCTAAATTTATGATAAGTAAGAAATCGGAAGCTCTATAACCTGTTTTTAAGTAAGCTTACTTCTGTAGATGTTTTAGCACGGACATGTTCCGCTATTGCTCGGAGCATGATGACCGCACAGCTTCTGTTTTATGAAGGTCTGGCAGTGAACTCTCCCCTCCTGGCCGCCAAGTCACAAGTACATGTCCTCGACTTGTAGGGCAGCTATCGCTATTTATGGAGCGAAATCCCAACAAAATACTCCAGGAAAGAAAAGAAAAAAGGAAGCAATATCTTAAGAGTGACAATCTAGGGGACATGCTAATGGTCCATACCAATATTGCAGAAAATCCATTAGGAAAATGAACACCTAATTGGTACATTTGTCAATGTTGTGGTTATCTAACCATGAATGACAAATAATATAAATAGTTTTGTATTACTAGACTTCTTTCGTACTGTAGAGAACAAAAAGTGATGAGAAAGAATTAAAAGAGATGCGAAAAAGTCTTATTCCTGCGCTATGCAGTGCTAGCTCTCCAAATTTGGAGATATTACTAGGTTAGGGTTCTCAGCTCTTGTCGTTAACATGAGGTTATAGAAGCTCGCAGCTTGTAGTCCTAATATAGGACCTAAAAATGGCATGTTTGCCGGAAAAGACAAAAATAGCTAGTCTTCCCCTTTTTGTTAAATATTTTCTGTTTTCCAAATGGAAATACAATCATGTACTTTAATAAGGTAAAGAACTTGAAATAAAATACAGAACAGAAAAAAATGAAGCATATTACAATGTACGTTTGCCCCATCCTCTGGGGCAAATGGACACTACATTTTTAACCACTGTCATCACCCATACAATTATGACAGAATATAGATTATTTCCGGTCTCCAAAAACTTAACATGGTACTAGTTTGTAGAATTAAGGTACTGCAACCAGTTCTCCCCTTCCTTGTAACACTGTTGACATTCTGTGCAGATATTGTCTTCCTCATAGAGAAGTTTCTTCTAACTTCCCGAGCTTTCGCTGGTGCTGCCTCTTCCTTTTCAGCGCGAACAGTTTTCCTAGCTTTTAGATCATTTATAAATTCTGGGCTTGTTGTAAAATCCGATTTACTGGATCCAAAAAAGTTGTTGAAGGAGGAACTAGCTGTTCGAAGCTTGTCGATAGTGAAGAAGCTTGAGTCTGACGTTCCTGTGTCCTTGTGTTCCCACTATTTGGGATTGTCTCCTGAAGATTCACCAAGAGTACTTGATTGTGAGATTTACTGACCCGATTTTCAACACCAGGTTTCTATTTTCATAGTACAAGTCGTTAATTCACATATTATTCACATCTGTAAATGTGCTAAAACTGTATTGAATCAATTGCGAGACGAAAAGTGCGGTGTCCTTTTGCCCCCACCCGAGTCGTTCCTTCTGCCCCACAAAAAATAAATGAGAAGGCAGACAAGCTGGAGACATTTCCTCTAGTAAGCTTCGTAGGTTATAGATGTATCTCTGGTGTCACCATGAGTGTATTTAGAGCATTCTTTTATACTTTCCTTCTTCATGAAAACCTTATCTGCAACGGATGTAATCTTACAGTTCAACTAACTAAATGACAAATGCTTCTGACATGTTCGTTTCTGTTGCTGGATTGCACGTTTGCTTTGCAATAATCACGGACCCTTTCCACAATATGTCGACGCAGCTCTGGTACGCACGGATTCCCCCTGTACACAAAACAAATTTAGTATAAGTACCGTTTGGGACCACCTCTCAGTTTGTTATCGTCTTATGGGGTCCAGTAAACGACGAGGCACAACTGCTGACAGCTGACAGCTTTGCAATACGTGGCTAGAGGCGTGGCGCTGTAATGAGGACAAGGCAAGGTGGGAGAGGTGAAGAGTATATATATGGCCTCGTAAAAAGCCACGTTTTATTTTATTTAATTATCCCCAAATTCTTAATGCCTATTATGGAAAATGTTGCAAATGTTGCTTGAAGGGAGGGAGGGAGGGTGGGAGGGAGTGAGGGAGGGAGGGAGGTAGGGAGGGAGGGAGGAAAATTTCTTACATGAGGCTTATTTGAAGATTTTGGTATTCATAAATATCATAGCCAAACAGTATTAAAATAAAGGTTGTTCAGAAGTTTTGACGCTGTTTCATTACAGATCACATTAGTACCATTTCATAAATATGGCAATCAAGGACACAATATAACATGGGATTGATTGTCACATTTAAACTCCGCCATATTTTTGATGAAGTGTTACATTATGGCCATATGTAACAATAAAGTGTAATCAGCTTTTAATTTTATACTCTGTGGAGCGCAGCACCTATTTATATTCTATGGAGTGACAATTAGTTTATATATCAGTAGAAAATGTTCTCAACGGAAAGTCAAGGACTTCTTGCAAGCAAGCTTTTATAACGCCAATGTGTTCATATTAAAGCATAAGGGTTTTTAAACACTTTAAGCTTTTAGTAATTTATGAAATGAAATTTACAGCCCCTTGTCCGTCACAACGAATTGGGCTAGTCGATGGTGATAGAATTATTAAAATCGGTTGAGTGGCCTTTGAGATTACCCTACCCTCTCTCTCTCGCTCTCTCTCTCTCTCTCTCTCTCTCTCTCTCTCTCGCATTTTCTTATTCTTTCTTCGTAATCTTACATATTTAAATGAGCAATTCCGCGCAACTTGGAAACGGCTCTAACGATTTCCATCAAATTTTGTATTCAGATAGGGTCTTGCTTTTTAAGTTCAGCTATATAGGTGTAATTCCCGAAAAAAACGCGATTTTGCTTAACAAATAACATTTTTTATTCCCGCTTCTACTGCGCAATTCTTGTATGTATATATATATATATATTCCCGGTATTTCAGAAACGACTCTAAAGATTCCACTGAATTTTTGTATACATGCATATTACCTCCACAGTGTTTTCTATACTCACTTTTAGGTAACACATTCACATCTCTTTCTCTACTCACTCTTCTATAAACAATTTTCCATAAGAAACGTGATTTTGCACCAAGAAACATTTTTATTCGTACTTGTAAAATAAGTCATACCATGTTCTATATGTTTGAAATATAAATGCTATTACATTCACAATGTTTTCTGCTCTCACTTTTAGGTAACACATTCACATCTTTTTCTCTACTCACTCTTCTACAAACAAGTCATGCAATTTTCTGTATGTTTGAAATAGAGATACTACATATTACATTCACAGTGGTTTCTCTACTTACTTTTAGCTATCACATTCACATCTCTTTCTCTATTATATTCATACTGGGCGAGAAACGCCGAGCGAAGCTCGGTCGCCCAGGTACTATCTTATAAAACACTACAGAGCAAGTGAGGTGGACCAGGTGGCTTACAAATGTTTAAACCATTCAGTTACTAAGGTATTTTGTAAAAACAATATTATTAATTTCTGTAATTATTTCAACACAAAGGTGGAGAGAAATTTTAACATGTGTAAACTGCTCTGTAGGCCGGGCCAATACTCTCCCCGTTACAATACTCTCTCAGTAACCTATGAACTTTTTTAGCAATCTTATCCATTTAAATTCTCATAAATCATACCACGGTTTGTAAATCCATGTTAATTACGTTCCAGTTCGATTCTGTTTTGTTTGAATTATTTTGGTCCATACAACGATTAAAAGGAGCATGTTACAGGGTTTTGCTAGTTGTAATTCCAATAACCAAGACAGTTATTTCGCTTTGCGAGGAAGTCATTGTTCCGAGAGGGACTTTAGCTTAGACCCTTTACATTTTCTCTATCCCTGTTAGCGTTCTTGAAATCTGGTAATCCTAAGTTGGTTAAATGAAATAAATACACAATGATAAAGTTATACTATAGAAAAGCATCTTACCTTAGCCAAGTTCAACTTCCAGGATAAAAGGCGATTCCCAGTGTCATTGCAACCTGTCAACAAACATGCTTATTTTAAAAAATCGGATCGAGATAAACATTTACAACAATTATTGGTAGTATTTTTGTAGGTGCAAGGCGAATATGAAAGAAAATGCAATACTTGGATAGCTGTGCTATTTTAGGGTTGTCATAAAGACACGCCTGTTAATAGATCTGTAGAAAAAGACAATTTTAAATATGAATGATAAAGGATAAAATCCTAAAATGTAAAAATATTTGACAGCTAAAGTATAATAATTATATTATTATAAAATTTGGAAATAGGACAGCTAACCATTTTAGAATTATTTATTTAATTTAGTGTATTATACAGATGATTGTGTAAAATGTACAAAGAATCACCAATAATTTGTAAACAGATATCTTCTAAAACACGTAATTGCAATTCATGACGTCAGAACAAATTAACAGTAAATTTAATAGTCACTCCACGAGCACCAAAATGTGACACTTCCCAATTTCAGATTTTGTATTTGTCTCTTAAAATAAGGGATGCAAGGCTCAAAAGGTAGTTTTTTTTTTTTTTTTTTTTTTTTTTTTTTTTTTTTTTTTTTTTTTTTTTTTTCCTTTTATCAATCTCCTAAATTTGGCCTAGATTTTGTCAAATCGATTGTAGGATCAAAAATTAGTTCCCTATCTCGTTGCCTGTTAATGTCAATTACGTATATTATTTCATAAAACTAAGGTTAGAAAATGTGTTGTCAACGTAAGTATAGCTATTTCGAAACCATGGCAATGTATACGTTTCAATAAACCTTAATTATTCCTGGATATAAAAGTCGTGTTACTAATATTTCCACAAGCCAGTATGTATTTTCTAAACTTAAACGAACAAGAAATATACATATATCACCAAGTAATATGTATAATTACTAATTCCTTATAAAGGTATTGAGAAAGTCAAATACCTTTTGGACTACATTAGGCCCTGAGCGATAGCCAAATCCTTTAAAGCTGGTCGTTATATGAAGGCTAAGAAATTCCGTTCTCTTTGCACAGCTAAAATATAAAAATCTGATGTGTTGCACTCACATGACTTTCTCTACTCTTGTACTAACCATTCTTCCAAACTCTTATTCCCATATCTTCTTCGTGTTAGTTGAGATAAACATTTGTACAAACTATCTCATTGCTTATTTCCTTGTAGGTGCAAGGAAAATATTGGAATACAGGCTTTGAGCGATAGTCAAACCTTTTAATGCTTTCAGATTCAATTTTCTTTGCACGCTTAGCATATAAAAAATGAACAACGATGTTGCATTTCACCAAAGTTTCAAGTTTTTCGAAACTAACACAAATAAGAAGGAATATTTCCGAAATGGTTCACTCAACAACAAAAATTATGTAGACATAAGTTGTGTATTTTAGCAAGATCTACATCTACCTATAGTAAGATTTTGTCTATCTCTTACGGTTTACCAGTTATATTCAAAAATTATCCAGAGGAAACAGGACTACATAGGTTATAGCCAGAAAATTAAAAATAGGTCTACATTTCATTTGTCATACAAATATCTTAAACATGACATTTTAATCCAAATCGTTACTCATTTTCAAGAAAATCAAAGTTTTCGAAAAATTTTCCATGTAAAGAGTAGTTTAGGGTGAGGTTATTTTCTTCAAAATCTTCGTGTCGCATCCTTGAAAGACCTTAAACTTAAATACCTACTTTGGTTTTTAACCGACTTTTCGTTTTTGAGTTGTGCTGACCACACACACAGACACACACACACCCACACACACACACACACACACACACACACACACACACACACACACACACACACACACACACCTTTCTCTAACAATGGTGTTTTTGGTGAAAACTTGGTGTTGAGTGTTTGGGTGGAATGCAATAGTCCCTCTTTTATTATAAAGACGTATGTAGGTAATGGAGAAAGTAGGTAGAAGAGAAATGACAGAGTGAAGTTGTAGAGAAGCCTGTTTATTATGTTTCAAGTGGAAGAATTCAGATGGCACATGCAAAGAAACGGGCCTGTGGCTTTTGTTAGAAATGCCATGTTAGCGATCTGCGTGTTACTAATTTCAGCGTGGGAGACGTAGATTTTTGTGTCAACAGCTAGGGACAGTTTGACAATAGCGCTGTTTAATTGTCGCTGAGGAGTTGAACAAGGTATTGTATATGACCCTTTGGTGACCGGGTCACGTCGGGTCGCAGCGTGGGAAACTCTTGAGTAGACATCTGCTCCACTTGGTGATGGCGAATCGACAACTTGTATACGTCAAGTGTCGCGTCAGGGGTGCACCATACACATTTGCATAGGGACCATGTTCGAGTGCATGGAGGCGACCAGGTTCTCCTGCTTTTCTATAGTATAAACCGAACCGATGTTTGTAAAATACCTACTCTTAACAAGCCAGCACCTTCGTTAATCATGCCTATGGGTTAGAAAAGCCCACATCTGTAGTGTGGTGTTGGGGGTGTCTGCTTCACAACCAAAAGGTCCGGACTTCGAATCTCGGTTAGGTTGAGTTATCCCAATAAGGTTTTTTTCGGGTATTCCCTTATCCTGAGAAGATGGCTGTTGGGTAACTTGAAGCCCTATGGATCTCGGGCTCATTTGGGCATCATTCGAGGACGTTAAAAGATCAAAAACTTGCTAAGAAAACAAATACAGGCAGCAAACGTTGACGTTATTGGTTATATTTATCTAAATAAATTTATTTTGTAGAATGATAGATATGTCTTAATTTTTAAAATAGCAAATACTATATTTAATTCAAAGTTACTAAACTATCACGGATAGAAAATATGTACGATCAACTTTATGAAACCCTACGAGGTCAAATATAAACTTGCTTAAGTTGATGAATTATTTAAACGGAAATAAAGCGAACATCCTATATTGTTATTACTATATTTATTTAATTACTCATTTACTTCTTTATTTATTTATTTAAGATGTATTAAAGAAGTTTTGATAGCTTGGTCTTATGGTCACTACACAATATTTAAAACAATTCAATACTGCCTCAAAGATACTGTCGCCTAGCCCCGTGGCGGAGTTGGTAGGGCACCTGCCTGCTGTGATAGGGGTCCCGGGTTCGATTCCCGGCAGGGGGTAGGAATTTTTCTCCAGCCAAGATTATTCCTCATCCTTTCCTGAGTCTGGAAGTATGAATGAAAGTGTGAATCCAATAAAATATTTAAAAAAAAAAAAACACTGTAAACGAGTCAAGGCCGTCGATATGACCTCTGCAGTTAAAGGCGGGATATAAATGGAACAATAAAAAAAATAGTGTTGCTGTTTTTAAACACACAAATCGTGTGTAGGCAATGTTTGAGCGGTAGAATCGGAGCTGAAAAATGCAATGCCACAGCTGGGGTGCTCTAAGCATTAAGCTACTGTGACAACCTGCCATATTGACACTGAAACCGATTCGCATTTTTCTCCCGGTAAACCACAAAGGCAGTCTCACATCACAGACAAGTACCCCAATGGCGACTTACAATTATTGCAAGTACTTTGTCAGATCTCACTTGCGGTACTTACTGAATTTTTCGGTTTCAATTCTACCTCTCATACATTCGAAATGTTAATGTAGTTAATCAAAACCTTTATTTGATTCTGTGCGATATGGATTTGTGCTTTAATATTATTATTATTATTATTATTATTATTATTATTATTATTATTATTATTATTATTATTATTATTATTATTATTATTATTATTATTATTATTATTATTATTATTATTATTATTTCTAAGCGTACGTAGGTATTTTTATATTGCCGTTCAAAGGAGCAAAAACGTCTATATGGATACTATATAAAGTTATTATGTCAATACTATAATGGTTTAAAACAGTCATTACTGAATATAAGAGAAAGTGTAATTTTTTATCTTTTAAGTATTGCCGCTATTCAGCTAGAAAAAAAATTGTAGTGATATTTAATTCATCTTACGATTGAAGGAAGCTATATAACTATTAAAAGAAATACACTAAAATATTAATTAACTTAATAAACCATACTAAGCATGGACACAATAGGAATGTACCCTGCTTTAATTTCTCCCCCTCCCCACACACACACACATACACACGCGCGCGTGTCACACAAAGTTGTGGGCGTTTGCCAGAAAATCGCACTTCTGCTCTACACTACATTGCAGATGCTTAAGCACTCAGGGTTTGAGTTTTAGTGTCAATAGTTCTAACTCCTGGCAATGATCATTTTAACTTGTTTGGTTTATTACAGATATACAATAAAATTAATGGTAAGAACCAATCTAACTCAAGCCAATTTAAAGTAAGATCATGTAAGAATTTCAAGGTAGAAGATTAAAATGGTATAATATTTTTGAGTTGACCATCTTTGTGCCCTTTAGTGCCATTTCAACATTACTAATTTAATAAAGGATGAAATCTTAGATCTGCAACTACAAATCAGTGTCTGAATCAACCATGTGCCTGCTAATAGTTTACATTTCGTTTTAATAGTTAATATATATTATCTTATTGCTATTTATAGCCTTTTATAATGAAGTACTGATAATACTGTATTATATTTGTTGAGAAATAATGAGCAAGGTACAATGAGAGTAGAGCGTAACAAAAGAAAGCGAGGACAAAAGAGCATGGTTCACCCCTGACACGTAAGTGGAGTGCAAGAAGCTAATTGGTCCAGGAGGCTGACTTTTGTCTGGTTGAAGAGCATGCGCACAGCAGATGTCACCGTGCCTTATTAATAACCTCTCGATACAGTGTTTACTCTTCCCCAGTGTTTTCGAGTTTTGTTCCTTTACTTGACGGATCACGCGACCCGCTTGATTGCTATGAATGGTAAATGTCTTGTAAAAACGACCTCTTCTCGAACTCAACCGTGCGAACGGTATTTCATTTTAAGAACTATGAACCAGAAACAAAAAAGATACTTAACTTCAATGATATCCCCATGCAGCTTCTCTTACAAGTGCACTTCAATCATTGAAAACAAAATCATGTCCAGAAAAGAAATGTCTCAACAATTAGAGATATTCAGTGGAATATTGTGTGAAAGAGGCATGTCTCAGCGTCTAATAAATGCACGAAAATACCAATTCTGAGCGAACATAAATTTAGGTGTTCGACAGAAGCGTGGTTTTTGTCATTCTTCATTTCTACTTTTTCTACTACGTATAGTATGTAGAGGAAGTATTCTATTCCACCCAAAAACTCCATGTAGAGATTTCACCGGTCTTATATATGTTTTGAGGACCTCTGAATACAAAAAAGCATTTTTGGAAAAAGGTCCGTATGTGTGTGTGTGTGTGTGTGCGTGTGTGAGTGTGAGTGTGAGTGTGAGTGTGTATGTGTGTGTGTGTGTGTGTGTGTGTGTGTGTGTGTGTGTGTGTGTGTGTGTGTGTGTGTGTGTCAGCCTGTGGACAGTATAACTCAAGAACTAATAGTCCGTTAAAAACCAAAATACATATTTAAGTTTAATATCTTTTAAGGTTGCGACACGAATATATTAAAGAAAATTACTCTACCCTTTACACGGAAAAATTTTCGTAAATTTTGATTTTCTCGAAAATGGCTCTAACGATTTTGATGAAAATGCCATATACCAACAAATGAAAGGTATATTTTGAAATTTCTAGCTATAGCCTATGTATTCCTGTTCACTCTGGATTAATTTTGAATAACTGGTAAACCAAAGAGATAGACCAAACTTTACTACACAAAACTGTATGTCTTGCTAAAACTCAATTTATGTCCAAATAAATTGTTTTGTAGAGTGAACCAATTCGGAGATGTTCCTTGTTATTTTTGTGAGATTTGGAATACTTGAACTTTCGTCAAATGGAACATCGTTATTAATTTTTTTATATCATAGTCGTGCAAAGAGAACGAAATCTCAGAGCTTTAAAAGATGTGACTATTGCTCAAAGCCTATTGTATTCCCATATCCCCCTTATACTTGCAAGAAAATAAGCAATAAGTTAATTTCTGCAAATGTTTATCTCAACTAAAGCGCAGAAGAAATAGGAATAACAGTTTGTAAGAATGGTTAGTACAAGAGTAGAGAAAGTCATGTGAGTGCAACACAAACTTTGTATAGTGAGCAAGTCTTAAAACATTCGAGTTGTTATTGGCTGAATTTCAATGCACATTATAATTGACACACTGATGTAACAGTTACGTGAACACATAGATACGGATGACAAAGTGAGGAATGAAAGAGAAGGCAGCCCCAGTTATTCAGTCTAAACTGAAATGTCAAAATAAAAAGCTCCAGAAGGAGAAAATGGATGACGCCCCTTAAAATGAGAGAACAGGTTCTAATAACGAAAATCCCAGCATAGGACATGGAAACTCATGGAGACCCAGAACATAGGATGGTGAATTTCGTAATGTTCCTTTAGGGTCTACTCCTAATTGATGCTCTTACAAAATGGAAAACAACCATAACGAATGCGTAGGGCCTTGGATTCCATGATCTCCTTGTCGTACTGTTATACTCTACAACCTACTGCGGTGTTTGATGGAATAAGGAAATACCTATTCAATGCCGTAGATGATACAGTGCCATTAGTATGATTACTTCCTCAACATCTTGTTTATAAGATCCGGGGTGAGTTGTGAGATTTGCTGTCTGAAACCTGAAACAGTAGAAGGGAAGTCCCTTTATGAACTATCCTCTGCTGCATACTTAAGACTTTGATGTCTCGTAATCGCATTTGGAACAATGCGCTCAGTCTTTTGACTGGAGAGAAGAAACATTTTAGAGGAATAACAAACTTAGGAAGGGACATGTTAAAGCAGGAATTAAGATAAAAGAGTGGCTAGTTAAAAAAGAATAGAACATGAAAAAAAAATATTAGAGTAATAAACAAGTGCATAACTAGTCTTTATCCCTAAACGGCTGGACCGATTTTTATAAGGTTTTACGTGTGTGATAAACATGATTTGAGAATGATTTAGATTCACAATTTGACCTGCTAGAACATGTTCTTTTTAATTTATTAATTTATATGTTGTTGATTTTTGGATGGTTTAGCTTCACAGGATCCGCCGAGCAGCGCTGCGATCGCGTTTTAGACTTTCCGGTATTTTGTTCTGCGATAGGATTCTAGGATGTATTTGTCACAGGTTAGCATTAATATTACATTAAAAGTGCGCTCTTATTAAGCAAAAGAAATTAAAAGTGTACTTCAACATTATACATTGTGTAAATGTGTAAGGTGCAATACTGAAGTGAGTATTTTACATGATTTGTCATGAATTCTAATTACGTGTATACGTTATTCTATAACAATCCACTTAACCTATAAATTTAATATATTATTACTTATTGAAGTACGCTTTTAAAGTGTAATTAAACAATATGCATTGTGCAAATTGTGCTAGAGAGCCGACAACCATTGGAACATTACACAACCAATGTAGTAATCATTATAAAAGCAAAAGAGATAGATGATCAAGGTAGATATATAAGCGGTTTAATTAGCACCTATTGATCATAACAAATCACTTGAGCGAAGCAAGTGTGCGTTCTTAAGATGCTTATGATTCATGTTTATAATATAAGATAAAGTACGTGGCTCAGATTATAGAAAATGAAGTAATTACTTAGGGGTGTTGTGAAATTGTCCATTGTAGATACAGCCTGGAACCCACCTACCCAACCTCGACAAACATGGCCATCTTTCCGCAACAGAGAATGCGCAATGGCGACTTCTAACCCACAGGAGAAGGGAAATTCGCGGTATTAACGACCTTTTGTTTTTTGTTTCTTTCACGGTGATATGTTAGTTCATTCACACAATTGTATAAGTTCTGGATATACAACGTTTGAATAAGACTAGGTCTGTCGGATCCGCTAGTATAATATAAATACTTCTGTAAATAAGTAAGATGTCTACTATTTGTGCATGCAAAACTGGAAGTAGTACAAGGTAACGTTTGTAAGATAGCTGGCCAGTAAACGTAACCCCGTAACAGAACACCCATCCGGGCCAAGGCCTACCGCTCGACCGTTGCGTCCCCCATCTCTGTCCACCACAGTCGTCATGGAGTGGGGAGCAGTACGCTATCAGCGCCCCGATTTTATTTTCATCAGAAGCGTAACAACACACATTAAATATAACAGTGTGTAAATTAGGTATTTCTGATCAAGTATAACAGCTTGGCGATTCCAGGAAACTTTCTTCCAGTTATGATGTTCAAGAAGTCCTCCTCACGTCCATCTGGGTGGGGTGAAGTTGTGAACATTTGTGGATCCAACTCAAATCGTTACGAAGTAACGAGGAATTGATGGGAAATAATAGTAATCCGGGAAAGTGCAAAGCGGTTCGGCCAGTTGTAATACATAATTACCTAACAGCTCAATTATTGTTGTTTCCTTAACTGAAACAAATGTAGACACGCAGCAACACGTGGTTTTATTCAACCCACATTACCCGACCCAAGATAAGAGTCTCCAGGCGAATATAGGGCAACATCAACCAGAAAGAGAAAACAGCGAACTTCAAGCCAGTATCCCTATATCACACTCCCTTCAGCGCTACAATCTCCAGTTATTCTGTTTTGGAGAGGTTACTGCCTGAATCCAGCAGGTTTGCTGATGCATAACATCAGAATCCAGCTCTCGAAAACCTATGATTGTCTCACTTCAGCCATGTATCCTTGACAGATGACCTTAGTTGCGCAGACGTCTTTCTCTCCCATCTTTTTTCTATTAAGTTTTGGCGCAATTTGAACTTTGGAAACATGGAACTGTTACCTTTTCTTTGAATGTATACATAGTTATTGTGATGTTGGATGAATGGCCGGAGTTGCGTAATCGCCATGTATTTTATTTCTATTTCTTATATGTTGACGGAACTCTGTGTCACGGTAGTGAATATCCAATCCGATATTTACCTGATAATTGAAGGAAAACACGATAAAAAAGAAAGAAAAAGGAAACAGATTTACCAGTACCCGGGATTTGTGCCTACCTCTTCGAAAGACATTTAATATACACCCTGGTTAAGGTTATCAGTAAATTAAGGAGGATTTCGGCACATATGATGTACATAGAAAAGGAGGAACTGAAGAACGCAAAGGACGACTAGATCCTGGGCGGCAAGCTCTGTCTCAGGCGAGGTCCCTAACGTCTCCAGATATTACATCCTGAGGATTTTGAGAACTCCCACACAGACCTACCTCTCCCCAAGGACAGACCGTTCCAAAAGCAAACTCCATCCTCGCCCACCGTTCACTCGTCTGAACCTTCACCATAGTAAGTAAAAGATGCACTCAAAAGAGTATTCTATGCGGTGGTATTTATAGGTTCGTACAGAGTCTGTTGTTTTTGCATTTCTTGAAGTGGTATAGTTCACACCTTTGGCTACACAACACGCATTGGTCGCCTGGTTGGTGGTATTTATCCTCTGTGCACATTTAGTGCTGGTATCTGTGAATCGCAAGCCCAAGACTGCCTGTCTCTGTTTTTGGTTGCTGCTGGTCCACTCCTGGTTCGAAGAAGTGGGTACCTACGAGTATGTCCCTTTCCTTTTGCTTTCTTCTAGCTGGCAAAGCCATGAGGCGTGTCGGAAAGAATGTTCAACTGCCGAGTTGTTTACATGAGCTTATCACACACACGAAACAACAGTCTACTCAGATGCAATCATATCTTCTGGACAGCAACGGTCATATATTCCAGGATTGAGAGATCATCTGACTGTAGGCTAAGTTACTACTATTTCGCTGTTCTAACAAACAAGATAAGAAGCGATCGCAGCCCTCGACAACTAAGGTGAGTACGCCTCGTCTCTTTGCCAAGTAGAAGTTCCTGTTGCTGGTAGTAACTTCTTATTCTTATGTCTTCCTGGAAGAAGCTTTCTCTGGTGAGTATATACACCATTCTGCTTGATACATTCTTTCCTGCTCCAATGACTTTCTTTAGGAACTTTTTCAAGTTTTCCTATGTCGTTTACTGTTAGCTTCTCTGATCCTTCACAATGAAGCATGATAAGGAAACAAAATGATAGGTAACGTGGGACAGAAAAAACCCGCAGTATTATACCTATAATTTACTCAACCATTCGCCTACCAACCAGGGAAAAAGCGAAAAGGTCAAAAGTCAAGCAGACGGGCCTAGTGGGAATCATACAGGGTCCTGCGGAATGGCCGCGTCGTGCCCGAATGGTTAGACTATTCGCCTCTCACCAAAGCGGCCCGGGTTCAATCCCAGGCAACCACATGTGGGATTCGTGGTGGACGAAGCGGAGCTGTGGCGGGTTTCCTCCGGGTTCTCCGGTTTTCCCCGCCACCTCATTCCACGGGTACTCCATCTTCATTCTATTTATCATCAGTGTCACCCGCCTGCGGTGCCGTAGTAGTAACAGCGGCCGTTAAACACTACCCAAAAAGAAAATTCTCCGGAATGTAAGCCTCAGACATCAACACAAAGCCACTTCCTTGGTTAGCATTCACCCTGAATTACATTCAAATGGTGATTTTTACTATGTTTGGTTGTTTCATAGACCAAAGACAAAAGTAAAGTTGTTGGATGTTGTATATCGCACAGTCAGATATCCAGTAGAATGCATATTCCTGCTTTATATCGTTGGATAGAGCAGGCTCCTAGCATCGATCGCGTACTCCAAACCGCTTTGCCGATTGTGGTAGGACCTAAGATGCTCAACAGGTACTCTGTATGATTGCATCTTCCTCTGTCATAAGGAAAGCATCTTATGTCTGAATGCGATTTGCCTTCTGGCAGCAAGGGAAGAGATTCGTGTAATACTTGAGAGGGAGGGAGAAGGGCTTTTTGTGTATTATTTCACAAGACTCTGCGATTTAATATGGGAGACCATTAGGCAATTTGCATGAAGTCAGTCCGGATCAATATTTCTCTATTTGAGAAAAATATGGAAATTCGCGCTAAAAGAAATAATTCATCTTGAAAGCACACCGTCTCTATTTCTTCTCTACCATTTACCTAAGGTAGAGGGATTATTCCAGCTAACCAAAAGTTTCGATATCGAAATTTCACGACAAATACTTTTTGTCTGTTTCTTTTACATAGATCCCTTGATCTTGTTTGGTCATATTGGGGCTTTCAGTTGAGAAACAACTGATCGCTGAACTATAGAGTTTTCGAAAGTTGATGTTTATCATTTTTAACATTAAACACACCCATATTTCTCCCACAATCATACTTCCAGACTCTGGAATAGGGAATTATTCTGGTAAAAGAAACATTCCTAACCTCAGTCGGGAATCGAAACCGAAACTTTTGGGTTGAGGAGGCAATCTAAAATATATTTCGAGGCTCCTAAAACACCTTTTGAAAAAGGAACCCAAGGCCGTGCTCGAGTGTGGAAACCCTATGGGTAATTTAATGAAGAACTTTCTGCACCCGTTAGGGACCCATTATGTTATCTTGCTTCCCAGGGTTTGACGGTAACTTGCAGAAGGTTCAGTGCGAAATCCCCGCGAGTGTCTTCGCTTTACCGTACCCACTTTTCAAGCCTTAAACAATTCCTTCCTAAAATTCCTTTTCCAAATATAATTTCATTGCACGTATTATCAAGGTGCCTGTGGTGCCGTGTAGTAAGACCGGATGTTAAACAGTACCAAAGTGTCAAAATTTGGGATTTTAGTGTTGTGGATCTGTATAAACACTAGAACTGTTTAATCCTGTCATTGATTTTAAAAGGATCATTCCTTAATGTTCTTTTCCATTGTTAAACACTGTTTTTATGTATATATTAAACATTGAGCAACTTGGATTATTTATTGGATAGTTATTATTGTCTCTCGTTAAGTTACTGAGGTTCTTGCCAATTTTACATTTGAAGCAATCCTAATCTGTTCTTCTCAACGTGGAGTGCAAGCAAATGTTTTACAGTTGAGACGCCTGGCGTCCGGGCTGTCTAGCGGACATGCCACATGAGTGCACTTGCACCGCGATAATGTTACACATGTGTGACGCTAATGACCCGGCTTGTGACGAGCAACGGTAATGGCGCGTAACGTTATTCATTTGTCTTAATGTGTGCAGCTTAGAATATCTCCCTGCTGCATTCCTTTACACTGAAAAAGAATTTGCAAGTATGTCGAAAACAACCTGGCTGTAAATAGAAAAGTCGAATTAAATTACAAATACATTGTAGAAATGAGGATACTTTTTATTATATATTTAGGTTATTTTAGAGAATATGACAAGCAATAAACAACTTGTTTTTCGTGTATTATTATTATTATTATTATTATTATTATTATTATTATTATTATTATTATTATTATTATTATTATTATTATTATTATTATTATTATTATTATTATTATTATTATTATTATTATTATTATTATTATTATTATTATTATTATTGTTATTATTATTATTATTATTATTATTATTATTATTATTATTATTATTATTATTATTATTATTATTATTATTATTATTATTATTATTATTATTATTATTATTATTATTATTATTATTATTATTATTATTACTATTACTATTAGTGTTGTTGTTGCTGCTGCTGTTGTTTCTCAGAAAGGTTTTAATTATAATACACTATATTTCACATGCTGGAGTTGATAAACACATATAAATCTTGAATTTTGTTTAGAAAACCAGTCAAGTCCTGTTTATACCGCGAGAGAAATGACAAAGTCCGGTTACTTTGTCTGTCACTTTATTGTCTTCTAAAATTGACTCGGAAAACAGTTTTAATACAATCTACAGCTCTTCGTGACCTTGCAACTCACAGCTGTTCAGTCCTACTGTAACCTTGATCGCTCACACTTTTCTGTCTTTCAGTTCTCTATGTCTGACAAACTGCTGGGGCTTTGACGATCACACTCACTAAAACGACTGTTCACAACAACCCCGACGTGACTTTAAATATCCCAAAATGTCTCTGCCAACACGACTGTACACACATGCGCACTGCTAACAGCTGCCTCGTTCAACATTCACGATTCCATCACACAGTCTTCCCTTTTGTCTCCGAAACTGCCCTACTGCTTTAAAAAAAATAAAAAAAAAAATAAAAAAAAAAAAAATTAAAAAAAAACTCCTAACTCGCCGACTCGTCTCCCTATGTGCCGGGAATGACGTGGTACGGATTCTTCTCGAAATTCAGCTTTTGGTGATACTTCTCACAAACAATCCGGTAGCCAGAAGTTTCGCTAAGTTTTCGTGAAATGGAACATCGTTGTTCATTTTCTTATATGTTAGCGTACAAAGAGAACGGGATCTCAAAGGTTTAAAATATTTGACTATCGCTCAAAGCCTACTGTATTCTAATATTCCTCTTACAGCTACAAGAAAATAAACAATAAGATAATTTGTACAAATGTTTATCTCAACCAACACGAAGAAGATATAGTAATAAGAGCTTGTAAGAATGGTTAATACAGGAGTAGAGAAAGTCATGTGAGTGCAACACATTAGATTTTTTGTTCTATATTTATATGCAGATCAAAAGCAGGTCTGCGCCTCTTCTAACGATAATGTAAAAAATGACCTACTTCGTAAAAAGCTTATTATACTAGTCTTAGCCAAATAATGAAAATATCACTATTTTAGTTTTCCTGGCAGAAGCAGGCTTTTCCTTTAATCGTATGTTGTAGTATTGGCAATGCAAGTAACATTATTAGAAGGAATGATTAATTTAATCTTAAATATTAATAAATGGAAATGAATTTGATATAACAAAACACAATTTTCCGCCTACTTTTGCACTGCAAAATAGTGATAAGGATGTTCTTTCTCACTTCTCGATATTGCACACTGTCTTAGGTAAAGTTTGTGCTACCGACGACAGCGGTGGCAGGTAATAACTGGCACAGATTTGACTGATCCCCTTGCCTCTCCACTTACCACTGGTGTCCAGAGTGAACGTCCATAATGCTATCCATCGAGTTGGCACGGATCCATAGTTACATGATGGGTTGCAAACAATCCCTTCCTTCAGTTCTTTGGTTCTTTCTTGTGAGGCAAAACGTTTCATTGTGCGTTACAGAATAGTAAGCATGACTGCATTCGTTGTTTCTTTTACTACTACGGCACCGCAGGCGGTGTGACTGCATTCAAAGTACAAAAACAATTTAACTTGCGTATTTCTTCCCTTTTTAAAGCAGTGCTATGGCTTGGAGGCACCACCCCCAGAGCCGCTCCTGCGTGTGGTTAAAAGGAAAAATGTGAGTTGTTATATCGGCTTGTAATGACAGTAGCTAAGTTGGTCAGAGCAACGGCACGAAAAGTTGAAAATCCAATCCCAGTGATAGAATGCATTTTTCACTCCGATTCTAGCTTCCAAATATTAATTTTCTAAAATAATGTTGTAATGATTTTAGTTATACATGTACGAGGATAGAATTGATTTTTAATGATAAATCATAAATCTAACGCAAGATGTAAGAGGCTAGTGTTGAAACAATATCACCAAGAACAGGCAGATGCTTCTAGCATCTTCATCAGGAAGATATCTCTAACAGAACGTTTTGTCTTGGGGCTGTTGACACAGGGTTCACAACCAAGACCTTGCTAATGAATTATGAACAGCTAAGGAGGGATCTTAGCAAGACAAACACACCTCTAGTGTATGTTATTGCAACTAATGGAATGAACCTGTCAACCCTCTCCTGATTAACACATTTCTCAGTATTAGCCCCAGCGGCAAGCCTCAAGTTTGGAAACCTTGCCTTGGGATGTTTCTCTTGGAACTCCTCCTTTACATAAAAGGAACATACCTTACTGAAATGTATGATGGAATAGTTTTAAGTATTTGATATGTTACATGCGACCACTAAAATTATTTACTTTGATGACCATCCAGCTAACATTTCTTTCTCTAGTTGGTTTTATTTATCCTTTAATTGGTTCGTTTTAACATCAGTACCTGGGCGACCGAGCTTCGCTCTGTGTTTTTTCGCCTCTGTTTTTGTAAAATCCTCCTTTTTCTTCTTTTTTTTTTGGGAGGGGGGGGGGAGAAGATGCTTAGATAAATCTGAAAAGCAAAACGTTAACTAAATAATTTTTGTCGCAATTGTTAACAGTCATTTCCAAGATACAAGAGATATAGAACTGTATACAAATATTTAATAAACACCATCATTTCAGCTGAAAAACATCTACTGCTGAACGCAGGCCTGCCCCATAGATATCCACCTAGTTTGAGGTTTTCGTCCAGCATTTGTTCCATTATGGATTTCAGTTCTTTGGTGCTGCGATTGACTGGAGGGCGTTAACACGTTGGCCAAGGTCTTTCATATTTCCGCCGAGTTCTTCCATGGCTTCCTTAACCCTGGCCAGTCGCTCGTTAGTATTCTCCGATAGATCTATGTTCATATTGGACATTCCCACCTTCATCTTTTCCGTTTTGGAGTTAACATTTTCAATTTCCCTTCCATTTTTGTTTCCATTTTGTCAATTCCGCAGTTTACATTTTTCCAATTGGGCTTTCATATTTGTTTCCTCTCCCGCATTCCAGAATTCATTTCATTTCCCATTATGTCCATCTTGGCTAACATTTTTTTCACCAACTGTTCCATATCGTGCTTATCGTCACACTCGTGAGATCAATTGCGATTACTGTTCAAGAATAAAGACTACAGGATGAAAAGCTGGTTTATAAAGTCATGTGAATGTACTGCGCATTTCTGTTTCAATCACATAGAAAATGGTATGAATTGTTTGTAATTGGTAGTGGAAGCTGGAGTAGTGAAAGAAATGTGATTGTGTTTTACTAAAGAAAAATGAGTAGAAAAACCGTGTGAATGTTATACAGTGCACTTATATTTCAAATGTATGGACTGTTTGTAAAAGAGGGAGTGTTATGTTAGGTAAAAGCAAATGGAGTAGAGAAGACCATGTGAACATAATACGCTGCGTGGCAAAATGGATTCCATGAAAACCTTCGACATGAAAACACTTAGATATGTCAATGTTCATGGCGATTGGTCAACCGTTTTTTGGCGTTTACTCAACATACGATATGTATAGGCGTTGGTATGTATGAAGTTGATAAACCATAGGAATAGCATGTGAATTGTTAAGTAAAACAAAAGTGAATAGAGAAAATAGTATGAATGTAATACGTTGTATTTCTGTTTCAAACGTATAGCAAATTGTATGAATTGTATGTTGAAGGGTGAGTAGCGAAAGAAGACTGTTCGTGTCTCGTAAAGAAAGACTTGGTAGAGGAAATCGTGCGAATGTAATACGTTGCATTTATATTTCAATCGTAGAAAATTATATGATTTGTATGTTGAAGGGCAAACAGAGGATACATGAATGTGTTACGTAAAAAAAAGCGAGTAGTAAACCATTTGAAAGTAATATATTGTGTAGTAAAATTGTTACCATAAAAACTCTCTCTATGAAAAATTACATATACGTGTCGAATTTTACGGTGATCGATTAAGCGGTTCTAGAGATTAACGGTTACATACATACAAACATCCAATTTGTGTATATACATCACATATATATATGATAAGAATTGCTTGTAGGTGAGTTAGTAGAGAAAGAGATGAGAGTGTGTTACCTAAAAGTAAGTAAGGAAACCACTGTGAATGTAATATGCAGATTTCTATTTCAAGCATACAGAAAAATCTATGGCTTATTTGTAGAAGAGTGAGTAGAGAGATGTGAATGTGTTATCTAAAAGTGAGAGGAGAAAACAGTGTGAATGTAAAAGCATTTCTATTTCGAACATACAGAAGATGGTATGACTAATTTTAAAAGCGAGGATAAAGATGTTTTTTTTTCTGTAAAATCGCGTTTTTTATGGAAAATTGTTCATAGAAGAGTGAGTAGAGAAAGAGATGTGAATGTGTTGCCTAAAAGTGAGAAGAGAAAACACTGTGAATGTAATATGCAGCATTTATATTTCAAACCTACAGAAAATTGTATGACTTATTTCTAGAAGAGTTAGTAGAGAAGCAGTTATGAATGTGTTGCCCAAAAGTAAGTAGAGAAAACAGTGTGAATGTAATACGTAGCATTTATATTTCAAACATGAAAGAAATTGTATGACATATTTGTAGAAGACTGAGTAGAGAAGCAGATGTGAATGTGTTAACTAAAAGTGAGAGGAGAAAACAGTGTGAATGCAATAGCATTTCTGTTTCAAACATACAGAACATAGTATGAGTTATTTTAAAACTGGGTATAAATATGACTTTTGGTATAAAATCACGTTTTTTATGGAAAATTGTTTATAGAAGAGTGAGTAGAGAAAGAGGTGTGAATGTGTAACCTAAAAGTACTTAAGCAGAGACTGTGAATGCAATACGCAGCATTTCTATTTCAAACATGCAGAAAATTGTATGACTTATTTGTAGAAGAGTGAGCAGAGAAAGATATGTGAATGTGTTACCTAAAAGTGAGTAGAGAAAACACTGTGAATGTAATTTGCAGCATTTTTATTTCAAACATACAGAAAATTGTATGACTTATTTCTAGAAGAGTGAGTAGAGAAACAGTTATGAATGTGTTACCCAAAAGTAAGTAGAGAAAACAGTGTGAATGTAATGCGTAGCATTTCTATTTCAAACATACAGAAAATTGTATGATTTATTTCTAGAAGAGTGAGTAGAGAAACAGTTATGAATGTGTTACCCAAAAGTAAGTAGAGAAAACAGTGTGAATGTAATACGTAGCATTTCTATTTCAAACATGCACAAAATTGTATGACTTATTTATAGAAGAGTGAGTAGAAAGAGATGTGACTGTGTTACCTAAAAGTGATTAGAGAAAACAGTATAAATATAATATGTAGCACTTCTATTTGAAACATACGGAAGATTGTATGACTTTTTTGGAGAAGAGCGAGTAGAGAAAGAGATGTGGTTGTATTACCTAAAAGTGAGAAGAGAAAACAGTGTGAATGTAATAGCATTTCTATTTCAAACACACAGAACATGGTAGTACTTATTTTAAAAGTGGGGATAAAAATAATTTTTGGTGTAAAATCATGTTTTTTTATGGAAAACTGTTTATAGAAGAGTGAGTAGAGAAAGACATGTGAATGTGTTACCTAAAAGTACTTAAGTAGATAAACCACTCTGAATGCCATATGCAGCATCTCTATTTCAAACCTACAGAAAACTGTATGACTTATTTGCAGAAGAGTGAGTAGAGAAAGAGATGTGAATGTGTTACCTAAAAGTGCGAGGAGAAAACAGTGTGAATGAGTAGCATTTTTATTTCAAACACGCAGAACATAGTATGACTTATTTCAAAACTGGGGATAACTTTTTCTGTGTAAAATCGCGTTTTTTATGGAAATTTTTTTATAGAAGAGTGTGTACAGAAAGAGATGTTAATGTGTTACCTAAAAGTGAGTAGAGAAAGCACTGTGAATATAATATGCATGTATACAAAATTTTAACCAAATCTTTAGAGCTGTTTCTGAAATACCGGTATATGTGTATGTGTGTGTGTGTGTGTGTGTGTGTGTGTGTGTGTGTGTGTGTGTGTGTGTGTGTGTGTGTGTGTTTATGTGTGTGTATAATATATTCAAGAATTGCACTGCAGAAGCGGGAATAAAAAATGTTGTTTTTTATGTAAAATCGCGTTTTACACCTAGATGAACTTATAAAGCAAAACCCTATCTGAATACAAAATTTGATGGAACTCGTTAGAGCCGATTCCAAGTTGCGCGGAATATATATATTTATATACAAGAATTGTTCGTTTAAATATATAAGGTTTCCCAATATAGCCCTATTAACTAATTTGTATCTTGATCATTATTTGTAATCGTAATCCTTTTAACGTGAATTACAGCTCCACCATACATATTCTGCAGATTATATCTTGTACTTTGTTTCACCTTCTTTACAACGATCATAGTAGGCAGAGAGTGTATTCCATTGTATCCACATATTCGTTATTGACATTTCATCGGGAATAGACGTTTTCAAACTTCTTGAATAAAAAAGAAAAGAAATCAGAAAAAGGTCAGTGTTTGTGTGTGTGTGTGTGTGCGTGCGCGTGTGCGTGTGCGTGTGCGTGTGCGTGTGTGTGTGTGTGTGTGTGTGTGTGTGTGTGTGTGTGTGTGTGTGTGTGTGTGTGTGTGTGTGTGTGTGTGTGTGTGTGTGTGTGTGGGCGCGCGCGCGCCTCTGTGAACAGCGTAGCTCCAAACCGAATGGTCAATTTAATACCAAACAAGTGTTACAGTGTGTTTTTGTGATGTTACAGATAGTGTGTATGCTCCGCCAAGGGTGTAGTAATAGAATTTGCAGAGTATGTTTCGCGCTTTTTTCTTTTGTTTTTTCTAGGTTTCGTTTTAAGACCGAAGGAATAATACAAATAACTAAAGATGAAACATCCCCGTCGTAACTAAGATATCAGCATAACGTCAACTTGCACTATATAAACATTAGGTCATTGGGAGGGTGTTCTCTGTATTGTCTTGTGCACCTGAAACCTGCCCTTGTTGACCTTTGACCGAGTGCAAAGTTCAGAGACGGCTACAGTGTATGGTTTATACAACGAATATTTTCGTTTTTACAAATAACATTCACAGCTTTTACAATACACATTCCGTATTTTCTACTCCGCGTCAGTAAGTCAAGACTTTCTTTACAAGGATGTTCTTTTATACCTCCAATATGTTCGTGTTCAAGTATATGGGATTTGTAAATCGCTTTGAAAACTTTAAAATTTGTGAAATTAAATTATTAATTTAATTATCCGTCAGAACGCATCGGGTTTACAACGGTTACAAGCTTGGTTGAGTGGTTTTTGAGATTACTCCATATATACAAAATGCAAACATTTTGATAAAGCTTCTTTTAATATATATCCTTTGGTGTATTAATTATTGTTTCGCTTTGTTGATCAGTTTTGTCACAAACCAATTGCATAATTTACTACCTGATGTTTCTTGCATGGTCTAACTGTGCTACGAAAATAAACAACGCCTGTGAGATAGACTACCCGGTTTGCTTTACACCTCAATGCGCGATCCACTGGCCTAGATAATGTGAGGTCATTGACCTTGCAGAAAATATTCAAACTCAGTTCCGATATAGCATTCGTTACCGCATTACACAATTCATTCCGCCCACTGCACGTCATGTTTTCTGTGGCTCGCCTATTTGAAGTTACTAATCAAGCTGAAAATATACTACCCTTAATAAGTAAATCAATCCGCAGATGAAGCAAATATGGATGTAATATTGCCTGTCCTCAACAAATATTTGCAATTATTACCCCTAACTGGCTGTACAGTATGCATATTTATTTCCTTCCTTTATGTATGTTATATAAAAGGTTTTTATGCTATTCATTTTATTATGCAATGTATTACATTCGCATGGTGTGCTTCTGTACTTCCCCTTCTACAAAAATTCATGCAATTTGCTGTATATTTGAAATTGGAATTTAAAATACCACATTCATACAGTTTTCTCTACTCACTTTTCTTTTATGAAACACAATGACATTTACTTCTCTACTCCCTCTTCTCCAAACAATTCACGCAATTTTTATATGACTGAAATTGAAATGCAACGCATGGCTTTCATATGACTTTCTCTACTCGCTTTTCTTCCTATATTATTTTTTATTGTTTAACAATGTGTTTGTGTAGTGTCTTTTCCGTGTTTTATTTATTCTTTATTTAGTTGTTTTGTTTATTTTTATTCATTATGGTGTCCTAAGAGTTTGACTCTTTAAGTGCATTAAGTAATGCCTTTTCAAATATCTGCAAACAAACCCAAGGCTATTGGGCAAGTGCAACCTAAGTCTACAAGTAGGGATAAATTATTAAACCACGGACATCGCTGGGTATTTCAACTACAAATATTACTATAAATTATCTTAGTATTCTTAGGGCTATGGAAGCAATAATAGAACGCTGGAAGCCTGTTATACAACATTTGTTACATTTGTAATTTTATTTGACTTGTGGACTCTAAATCAACAATAAAACATTGCGCTGAAAAGGTATAAATTATATAGCGGACAGTTTCGTGTCACTGAATATTTAAACAAATGTTCATACTGCAGTCGTTTTTCATTTTGCAGTTCTCTTTGCATATTCAGCTGTGAAACAAAGATTCATTATCCCTAGACCTTCCATACCTGTCACTGGATCCCTTAATCACTAGTCTCCTAAATCTACCATTGTGAAGGAGCGATAAATGACTACGCACGGCATTAAAACAACCCATAAACGCAATCCTTTTTCTCCTAGAGGAAAGAAAGAGGTGGATGGTTTTATTCACAGGCTACAACACACAATCGCTGGCACGTTGCCTGAGAGCAGACAGAGACAGAAAGAAGCAATAAATCATCAGAAAGGAAGAGGGAAAGGAATTAAGAGTCGTAAAGTTACTGCACACAGCAAGGCTGATAATATCCGCTCCAAAGAACTTTATGATCTAATGTGATTTATTCATTTGGAAAAATACGGATCAACATTAACAAGCTGCGAGAAATTAAACTAGCTGAGTGTGCAAGAAGATCATAAGTATATAAGCATAATTATAAGATTTGAAATTTGTAGCATCGAATCGTCTAGGTACAATTATACACAGCTACGGGTTTGTTTACTGTGTTTCATTTGACATTAGTGTAGAAGGAACGCAAGCCTAAACAAACAGATGAGTGGAACTTAACACTCGATGTGCAGAGAGCACAGAAATAAATCGGCACTGCCTTCTTGCGGAGACTTTTTTCTTTACCATTTGTAGGGCACCTTATTACGTCATGTTTTCAGTGAGTCAGTGTGTGTGTATGGCCTAAGGCTGCGTCGACAACTTGATCATTATGGCCCGTGATTTTCTTGGCAGATATTGTTGCCGAATCACGCCTTGTGTTCTGTATCGAACCAATAGGGTATACCTATGCTGGTGTTGTCAACTCGTTGACTAATTAGGAATAGGTATAGCTACCTCCCTCAACTGGAACGGAGGGGAGGTAACGTGTGCACTTTCAAACTGGTGGAGACCGATATCCTAAGACGCGCCCTATAAATTCCCCTACAGACCATATTTCAATGTGTGCCTTGTGTACTATCTCATTGTTCACGCTTTGAAGTTTTTCAAACATAAAGTCGGTAACTTTGGTACTGCATTTAGAAGTAGTAGAAGTAGGACATGCGGAGGGAGGACTTCGACAATTTGATCTTAGAGATATTTTGTGGCTATGACCCGAGGGGCGTCCTGGGAGGAAGGGGTGAGGTGAGAGGAGACAGACGGCGGCCGACCATAAGAGAGTAGGAACAGCAGAGGTTAGGAGTCCCTACATTCTCCCAGATGTAAACTCCCCAACACCAATCAGTACACCAGTCCCCCACCGGTTCGCGCAGAGCGCCTGCAGCGGCCTTTCCGTGGCTCAAGTGCCGCAGTGGCGACACGACCCATCTTTCGTGACAGAGGACGAAGTTACTCAGAGCATTTCGTCACTACCATGCTGCACCTAAATTCCCGCTGACACTTTCTAACCTGAAATAGATCAACGGGTGAAAGAATGAATGAAATTACTCATGAAGTGAAATAGAGGGAGAGGAAATCGTTTTATGTAGCTTGTTATTCTCAGGTGGACTGTTTTCCTTCAACAGATCCTGCATTTGGCACATCCACGATGTTCGTGTAGAAGTGTAATGGGCATACTCTCGTATTGTAAACAATACTGCGGCACTCGTGAACACAGTTAACCTGGAGTACACCGTCTCCTTCCAAGCGGTATCCAGGTTTCGCTGCACGATTATTACAATCTTCAATTTATAGCATGACTGGCTCGTATGAAAAGCATTACTTTTAGTGCCTATCTATCTATAATAGTTTGTACACTGCATATTTATGAAAAGCTTAAGTTTTCATTTAGAATAGATTAAATGTATTTTGCTTAATAGTGGAGTTTACAAAGCACTTTTAACAAGTAAACATCAACGAGGTTTAATATTACGTAGTGTCTATAAGAAAATATATAATTTAATGTAATTTGTATTAGTGCCAAGACTATATCTAACCTGTTCCTTGTTATATGTTTGAATTTTCCAAAACTTACACTTTTCTCAAATGACAAGTCATTGTTCCTTTTTTTTTTTTATGTCCCACATATGCAATTAAGATGACATTTCCAAGCTACCACATAGCGATGAGCTCTTGGAAGATTTAGTATCGCCTAAGTCTTGCTATATTCTCCCATTCCAGGTGTACCTAAACAACATTAGCAATGAGATATTTTCTGTAGATGTTTATTTCGATTGTAACACATCAGATTTTTTCCTTCTTTCTTTCTTTCTTGCTTATTTTTTCTATTGCAAGAGTTCGTTACCAAATATAAACGTTGATATAATCCCTCGTCAAAAATATGTATGTTGTAAGTAATGTAATGTGAATAGATAAGAAGCTTTATACGTATACTATGACGTATAGCGGCTGAACATGGGAGAAAATTATGTAAATGAACAACATTAATTTATTTTTAACGATACTATGTAGGTATACATCTTATCACGGAACTCACATCATTATTTTACATTTCATTCTCCAGGGATAGGTCAGCATATACGGGACTCAGTGCGATAGGCTTGTATCGGAGAGTACTTGAGTTGCATACTTCACAGAAACACTTCCAGGTGTCATACAACTTTATTTTTGTAACACAACATACTACAAAATCACGAGTTGCAGACAGAAAACTACAATTCGTTTTCTCGACCCATGATAACATAAACCAACATAGTTCAAACATAATTTGTTTCATTTAAAATAAAATAGGAGTACTTATTAGCCTACACCTTATACCATAGAAATGATGCATAACCGTGTTAGTTTTGTTCCGATATATTTTTAAGTGCCTTTAATTTTTAGAAAAATTTACGTAGGCAAAAGTGCTATTAGTGGGTAATCCAAGTAAGACATTTTTCCTTATAGTTTGTACAATATCATCAAATTAGTTGCTTCGTCATGTCTTGAATTTAGAGTTCCAGGACATTAACTCATATTAATATGCATGAAGTTCTTCCATGAATTAATAATGACATTATTTACATAATGTATCACGACATCCTCATTCTGAAAATTAAAATGATTAATGACTGCGGTTTATTCTCCGCATGAGTTACATTTACTAACCCTGTTAAGAATGATGATTGCGTTATATGCGTCTTTACATCTGCTTTATTTGCATTAGTTACATTAAAAATAGTTTTGGAAGCAATAACAGTTAATGCAAGGTTAAAAGCTCATAAGCTACTAACAGAATATGACAGAATCTCATCATAAACTAATTTTATGGAACTCTAGTTATAGAAAGTGTCTAGTAATTCGGCTATTTTCGTTGTAAAGTACAAGAGGGATAAAACATGCTGAAGCAATAGAAAGATCTCTAAAAGGCCATTATGTGATCGCTTTGAAATTCCAATCTTTACATGAGCACGAGGAAAGCAATTAACAGCGACTTCACATTTGAGAAAAATTATTTTATAAAGTATTTGAAAATTTAAAGAAATATTAAAGACAATCTCCAAAATGGATGAAGCCACAAAAAAGTTATGTGAAATAAAATGTGTTTTAGATATCTAATTTTCAATGTGGTATGTATTTTTCTATTTTTTATGATTCACCGAATACCTACATGTTATACAAAATTCTTTCCAACTCAAGAGGAATTCACGGACTTCTCAAAAAATATATGATACTTATTTTATTTTTCATATAAATATCTTTAATATGGTATTTTAAACAAAACCGTTAAGGTAGTTTTTAAGAAAATAAAAAATAATAAATAGTTTTACATTTAAAGGATAGTTTGAGGTGGGTGATTTTTTTAAAAATCCTCGTATAGCATATGTAGAAGGTTGTGACATTTGACTTAGATGCTAGCGTCTATGGCGCGCATTTGGGGGGTCGTGCGTTCGTTTCCCGTACCCAACCTCTTCATGATTCACCGAGTTGATAGGTGAATTGCTGGGAAGGATAATTACATACTCCGAATTTTCTGTTCCTGAATTTAACCTCACTTCACAGTTCACTTCATCTCTCATCTCGATTGGCTGCTTCAGAGTTGTAAGTGTCAGCGAGGATTTCAGCGAGCATGGCTGTTCATACATGCACTCCTCTGTAAATCCTTGTCCTCCAGATCATCCAGTTTCCAGGCCTCCAGGACATGTGTAAGCCCACAAGATACCCTGCCCTCTGCTGTCGTCTCCCTCCAGATCCAGCCACCCTTAGTATCCCCTCACCTCAACCATCCCTCCCGGAGAGCCGCCCTGTCAGGGGCAAAGGCACAAAACATCTTCCATTCATCGAGCTACTACCCCCTCTGAATCTTGTTACAGAATCATAAATATCAGGTTTGCTATATACCCAAAATTGTTTTTGAGTTCTCCTGTTCACACACGCACATAAACACACAGTTGTTGGATTTAGGTGGTCTCAAAAATTATTTTAGTGAGATTTCTATACAGAAATGAAATGGGTGGAATGCAAAACTTCCACTACCTGCTAGGTACATGGTTGGAATGTGCGTTGCTGTCGCGCGAATCATAAACATTTGCATCACCAAACTAGATTAAGAAATAAGACACAGTTTGTTAGTTGTAGGAGCCGCACTGGATACCTTATCAACAGGCACACTTGTCAGAAGGCCTTCCCAAAGCTGCGCCAGATAATCTTTAGCGTTTGAAAAATAGATCACCATTCAAACAGTACTGTTGGGATGGATGCATAAGAGCACGGGGCAACGCTATCTACGTTTTGTTCTACACTATGGTAAGTTGACTTAGGTTTCCATTCCAACCACAGAAGAAAATAAACCCTTTAAGTAGCGAACTGAAGTAATTATTGAAATGTACCCAGTAAGTTGAAGTTACCTGAATTGACTTTTCAAACTCTGCCGACGATTGAAAAAAATAGAAAATTGTGTGTGTTTGCGTTTGTGTGTAATTGTGTGCTTCTTAGCTTTTGGAATAAAAAAATAAGATCATATTTCAAATCAGTGAAATAACATAATTACTAATAGGAGTTAGGGACTTCCTCCAAAATTAAGTCCATCTATACTGGTTGGTGTTTTAATTCAAAATTTCTTTGTATTAAAAGAAACATGCTGTATTTTTAGCATAACATATTGATTGCATATTGGCACTGAATATTACCGCCGACTACTTTACATAAGAAACGTTTTTCCCATTCGAATTCAAGAGACGTACGACAGATAGGTGAGTCCTAACGATGCAGCCATTGCTCTGGGTGACAACAGAAGAGCCTTGGGTTCTATGCAGCATTCTCTTTTTTAACTAATGACGTCACTGGCCTTCCAAATATTGGTGGGGAAGTGAAGAAATCATAAATTAGGATGTACAGCTGTGTTTCTTCGCATATAGCCCGAGAAGAAGTAGGCCAAGTAACCTGTGAAAAGTCGCAGCCATGATACGACCTACACCGGAAAAGCTTGAAAAAGTAATGGATATCGGCCGGGAAGAGTTCGTAAATATTTAACATTCATACTGTAACATTAAAAACCATAAACTAAATCAAGTTCAAATGACAGTGAAAGTGACAAATTCTATAGAGCAGTGACAGCAACATTTTTGAACATTTAGCATAAATTGGATAAAACGTTTCAAGCCTTCAAAACTATAAATTAAATAAACTTCTACGTGAAAGTAAAACTTAGAATTTCTATATATTAAAAGCTAAAAAACAGAAATAGGATAGGCAAATGCTAAAACTTCACTAACAATAAGTGTAATTTGTTATATACATATGATGTGACATTACATCGGTAATGGGTCATGTAATAATAAAGGACTTCATAAAAACACATAAACCAAAGAACTGTGTTTCAAATCCGAGCTAGTATGTAGATTGAATTTTTCACTCTAATTGTATCTTCCTAGAACAGATTTCTTGAAAATCTTACAAGATGCTCGCCTTAGACACATCATTTGGTATTATGAAGGGACCTCAAACCCTGTCTCTCCAGTGAAATTTTATTACTGTAGGAAGCAGTATTTACTCTACCTATAGTAAGGGGTAGAGAGGTAAAAAGGAAGGAGGAATTAATTACTTGGAAACTTAAAAGCAGGATGCTCCAGAGAGCGATTATGGGACATGATGTGAACCAATAGAAGTCAGACACCCTCTTCATTAAACCAGCGCACGTCATTTCCCCCTTTTTCGTGACGCTTATTCTAAATGATGGCCGACGATTACTCCACCTTTTCCAGGTCAGCGCACCCATGCCGCCAATCCTAGTTTCTGGAACGCCCTCTAGTTAAGACTTTCGTTAGCGTCCAGGACAGTAAAATTCTTTAGGCAGCGTGAACATCTTCCCTTAATAGCTGGTCTAGAAAATACCTAATGAAAATAATGCAGTGTAAACTGATGAGATTTTGCTAAAACTCTTGTTCTCCATTCACCTGTCCGTTTCTATTCACTGTTCTAGAGTACAAACCATGCTTACAAAACCATAAGCTTCTATCGACTTACTGTTAATGGAGATTACATTTCATTACACATGTGCTAACTCGTTATTGACGAAAGCAGCAGACTAAAGCTATAGTCAGATTTTTAAAGAGATGATCGCTATGAATAGCGATACATTGTATTAGAAAATTAAAAAAAAAAAAAAAAAAATCAACAACAAAAAACCGAATCCATTTAACAATTTATTTTTATTTTGTTTTAACGAAATCCACATTTTTCCATAGTAAAATTAGTGTACTGTTTACCAGATAATTAAAATTATTTCAGTATCAAGAGGACTTCACAGACTATTGGCAGAAAATTCAAGATACAATTTTATTTGCCATGAAAATATGTATGACTTATCCTATTGTAATCAAAATAGTTATAGTTTCTTACAAAACCAAAAATAACAAAACTGTTTCCATGTAAAGTTTGGGGGGGGGGGGTTCTTGAAAATCTTGGGTCTGATCTTTACAAAAATGTTGAACTTCAAACATCATATTTGGTATTTAAGTGATCTATCTTTTTGAGTTATGCTGATCATAAGCATATGGACGGGCAGATAATCGCCTTTTTCTCATTTTTTTTAATTCAGGGAACTTAAATAGCCTATTTGCTGTGAAATATTGGTATCAAATTTTTGGGCGCAATGCAATATTTCCTCTACTTTTTAAATGTAACGAGTAGAGGAAGGAAATACCAATTTATAATGAACTTACCCATTGTCATCTTGAATTTCCATTATCAGGATGTTGCAACTGCAACAGCTATAACTAATGCGGTGGCTTAGTAAACTAGTATAATTTTAGGAGGTTTTGAGTCAGTAGAATAACAGTTTCTGCCGAGATTCCAAGCAGGTTGTTTTAAAATAATAATATGGACGATAATAGAGGTTCAGTACTTTAAGGAGAACTTGACTCCTGAGCCTTGAATTACAAATACGTTGGAAAATTAAGCTGTATTTCAGTGTACGTACACTATTACAGTCACCAAATTTATATTGCTAGATATGTGTTTTCTTGGAAACGAATGCATTAGTTGGAATTCTAAATACCCTTCTTCGTAAATACCATTGCGAATACGTATAAACCACACAATAGTTCAAAAACAAAAATTCCACTGACGTGCGGTGTTGACCACATTACCTCTTCTTGCGCTATGGATGATCGCTAACTTCTGCCTGAGAGTGGTAGTCGGACTTAGCCCCTCAGGAACTAAGTTGTTGTGTCATAGAATTATTTTACATGCTTTGGTTAAACATCACTGCAAATCACTATACGTACCTTATGTCCAATGATAACAACTACGATTAGTAAAATCTGCAGATTTTGCTTGGAAAATTGCAGGTTTTCGAGGACCATTTAAATTCTCATACCACATACTGACAACGCTAATTGCAACTGTTAGGACTGGTTTACTCCGACAGTTCACACATGAGTGTACAGAACACATTTTATGCAGATTTAAAATGGATTTAACTTAGCTATAAAATTAAGAATTACATTTGTTTATAGGATCTATTAACACTAACAACTGCAAAAGAAGAGTTGAAATGTTGCATATAGGTTTGAAAACAATTTAAATGAAATTAAGATCTTAATTTCGGTGTTGTTTTTAACAATATCCACAATAATGCAGCAATAGTTTACAAAATAGTTTAACGCTGTGCATACATCTACCACTAGCCATTTTGTTAGTAGTTATGTTTATATCTTACTTCAATAAATTATGTTAGGTAACTGGGTTGCTTTGCTGATATTTTATAAGCAGTTGGTCGCCACAGCTCTTAAATAAAACGGGGGGATGCGAGATAAAAATAACCCTCTGGAAGAGAACAGAAACATGATGCGCGCGCACAAGGTGGGGGTGGGGACGATGCGTAGAGTAAAAGAACAGCCCAGATCGTAAACTTGTCCTTGATCTATGACGTCACTTGATGTTACAATTTTAACACGTGGCTGCAGCTTGCTTGTTGGCGTTAAAAAGGAGAGGGGCGGACTATGGGGAGAAAGAACAATAGACAATACCCGTTTCACAACAAAAATGCTACTGTTACACCATCTACTGATGTAGGAATACAACTGCAAGGTTCTCGATGTTTCTCATAAAGAACGAACTTCGTGTAAATAAAGTTTCTCCGTAAACATCTTAGCTACGGACAACCTAGGTCCTAATGGTTTATCCATTGTGGTGCTTTGTTTAAGTATTTTGAGCATAAAGTACATCAAACACATTTTTATTACTTTCTTTACTACGTATAGTACGGCGATGTCCAACGTTTGCGAAAGAGGGGAGATTGGGTTTACCTCCTTCCTCTTTATGTGGACTGTGCCACTCACTCGGACGTGCATTGTGTTGCAGTGGTGATTTGGTGACATGTAGTACGTTACGTTTGATTATGAGATAAACATGTGTTCATTAGTGACTTGTTTGGTATTGCTTACTTTAAGTAGTCCATCAATATTTGGCAACAAAGTCGAAGTGCATAGTTTTAGAAGATACACCAAGTGATCGTTGCATAGCCTATTGCATACAGACTTTTAATATAGCCCAATTTGGAGAAACTCTGTTCGTAAATATATGTAGAGCTATACTCACTCTTATGCACACTATTCTTGCAAACGCTTATTTCACTATCTACTACATTTTAATCACATAAGCATTTTCACAGATTATCTTATTGCTAATTTTCTTGTAGATGCAAGGGAAATATGTGAATACAGCGATAGTGGCATATTTTAAGAGCTGGTTGTTATATGATGCCTTTGAAATTCTGTTCTCTTTGCAAGGCCAAGAGACAGAAAAGCGAATAACATATTCCTGTTTGAGAAAAGTATCCACATTTTTTATATAGTAAGGTTTTGTCTACCTCATACTGTTTATCACTTATCCTGACAGGCCCAGAAAATTCAAGTTATTAGAAAGTGACATGTAATCGACTGTTTGTGTCCGTCAGTGGATAGTGACTGTCTGCTTGTGACTTTACACGTCACAGACACTAGCTAACGCACCCTGCGACTGATGCCTGAAGGGGCGAAGCAGCAGTTAATTATGTAAGCGTTTCTAAAAAGACAAGATTGGACATCGCTAGTATAGTAAGTATGGAAATATTGTATTCTACCCAAAATTCCGTATCAAGATTTCACCGGAAACACGTGTTTTGAGGTTCCCTAAAACCAAGAAAAAGCATTTTACAAAAAGGTGTCTCTGTGTGAGTGTGTATGTGTCTATGAAAAGCATAACTCCAAAACGAAAAGCCGGTTAAATGCCAAACTTATTATTGGAGTTCAGCATCTTCCAAGACAAGGCGAAGATTTTCAAGAAAATCTCTCGTGATGGCTGTGGGTAAACAAACCGTAGACACCCCGACGAGCCCCATTTATGTATGTGATTTCATGTCGTACGACAACTGCCACGCGATCTGAAAGTACATTGAGTTAAATGGAAGCATTTATACGATAACGGTCGTATACATTCTTAGTCGTACAGAAAACGAATTTAGTAGTCTGTCTACCAGCTCATGGCATCTAGCAGGAATGCAATGAGTCAGTCAGTACATCAGTAAACAATTCTAGGTACACAGCGATATGTGTACCTGGACTCGTGCCTATGGTTGCACGTAATGTAAGTCCAACAGGAAACACGAATTCAGCTTCACATATCGCTGATGTAATGACCCGTTTCATTCCTGTTAGGTGCCATGAAATGGTGCATGGACTATAAAATGGAAGGGTATTATTTAACGAGGCCTTCTTTCTCTTCCCCTAGATTAATTCTCTTTACCCCTCTGCAATGACACCAGCATTCACTATACTGGCTGGACATGGTTATAACCAATGACGTGAACGAAAAGTATTGAATATTTCTGAGGGCCCGTTAAATGAACAGCGGTAGCACAGTTCGACAAACTTCACAAACTGTCCAAAATCATAAAAGTGTAATTAAATTTTAATGCCACCCAAGAAAGGCGGATTACTGCATAGGTATTAAAAGAACTCTAGGAAATCTTAAGCTTTCACGAGCTCCGAGAGAGGTCTGGTTTTCATCGCTCAGACTTTATGTATGCATACGGAACACTTTACAGAACAACTTCGTATTAGGAGTTCAATTTGGGAACTTGCGTCGGAAATTTACAAGGATCGGGGCAACATGTTCCTAAACGCACTGTCCACGAAACTTGCATATTAATTGTATTAAATGTACATGCTACGCGAAGGTGTTATTTCTTTTGTTGTTTGTTTTTATTTTTATTATTTTGCTTTTCTAAGAGTTTGTGATAATATTAAAACACAGAGAGATGCATATTAACTGTTGAAGTTATTGAGAAAATAGGCTACTGATTTCCCAACAATACACAGCGCAAGGCGCATGTATAAGTATACCACTAATAATGCAGCGTCGTATTATTCCATGTCTACCAATGACACTGCATAAGCTGTTACGTACTCCATTACATACCTGCAGTCACTGGTAGTGCTTATAGTAGTATTCTCTTTAGTAGTTTGTACCTTAGAGTATTAATTTGTGTGACTGTCGAATTTGTGCACAAATGTCGGACACACCGATATGTTTCTCATTTATCGAGAAGCCTGGAGGAATACACGAGAAGCTTGCCTATCAACAGTTACCCTACCAAGTGCCACCCAGCCCACACCATATTTCCAAGATTGGAGAGGCCTTTAACTGAACGAGGCAAACACCCCTGGAACGTCTGCTGACACGCCATACACCAGAGAATTCCGCATTACATAACAAGGCGATGCACAAAATGTATCCAGGTTGAAGACATTTTCAACCCCTTCTTACTTGCAGTATATATTTACTACTTTCCTTTTCAATTTTTTTCCTTGCTACCTCTTGTAGTCCATGCTGTCAAGGACTTCCCTAACTCACTGATTCTAGCACAAAAGAAAAGAATACGTACATACGTTGGTTTACAAACAAAATATGATCATATGGTACCCATTTATTCATGATCGAGCCTTGTAAATATTATTTATTTACTCTCTCAATATAGCTACCGAGCGAGGCGGCGCCACAGTGACGTGTGCATTCTGGAGGTCGTGAGTTCGATTTCCATGGCCCACCTTTTTTACCCATGGTTCGGGGTTTCCCCAGGTCTCCAAGGAATGCCGAATTCCCCATCCCTTCATTTCTTTTCATCTTCATTCCATCCGGTCTATTCAGAATTTAAGTGTTGACGATGGGCGACGGTAGCAATATCTTGTGGGGATTTTGCGCACCGTAACTGTTCTTCTCGGCGTATGGATGACGCTGTGTTCGCCTGCCCTGCTGGGGCGGGTCGGCTTGGAACCCGCGTGGCTGGCGGCTACGTGCTGAACCCTTGTGCCAGGATGAGGAATCTCCAGCACACATTGGAGACCGTCACGCTGGCGTTGTTCCCGCATACCCGCAAAGCGCTCCCATCTCATCCCTTCCTCTTGAGGTCTGACATGCATAACCTGTATGTAGGTTCAGCATAAAATTTCCTATCGAATCCAATGCAATGTAATATAGCATTGGAAATCAAACGCTTTAAAATATATAGAAATATTACATTTTCTGCTAATAGCTTAAGAACGCTTCATTCGTAAAGAATTATATATAACTTCGTACAACTGGTAAACCATAGGAGATAGTTAAAGAGTTACTACACATAAACCTTTCTAAAGCACGTGATTTATTTATATTAACTATATTTTGCCATCAGACATTTCAAAATACTCTTTATTGTTGTTTTGAATTTTTCAATAATATCATTTCTCAAAGGCACTGTAGCCATTCAGTGGTTTTTTGTGATAGATTAGTTCTAAAATCTCAAATATATTAATAGACGAATATATTTATGAAAGAAACCCATATTCCTATATTACTAATATACTAATTATTAAATATAAAATTGGAATAACTGGATACCAGCTGTTTCTGTTGCCCCTAATAATAGTTGAATACATATTTTAAGTCTCCAAACTTCAATATATCTACTTGCAACTTTTGGATTATTACTTTTATTATATTTGATATTAATTTTTGTTTACTATGCTTTAAGTAAGGGTCTGTAAAATAGTAGACAAAGCATAACACTGTTCCGCATTTTGAAAAAAAAAAAAAAAACAAAAAGACATTTTTGATACTTTATTTTTGGTTGCTGATTCCTCCTAATTTAGGGATGCTGATTTCAAATACGTTATCAATTTGCCTCTATACCATCCAGGTATTTTTAAAAAATTAAAACAAAATGTTTATATCAACCTATTGTCAATATACCTATTAATTTATACCCCTGTAGTATGCATAAGAACCGGTGCATATTAGAATTATGTAATTTTAAACATGATGTACGTACATTTACAACAAATACCAACAATTGATATAATTTATATTATTTTTCAGGAAAAAATCCGCTTTTTTTCGTACTTCTTCCATAAGCATGAGAAGTACTTGCCCTTTGCAGGTACCAACACCACATCATAGTGTCTTCTTTCAATGTCATTCAAACCTTGGTGAAAATGTTCACCTGTTCTTCGCTGTAAACTCCATGACAACAATGTGGAAATAGTCGATTTGAGCATGAAAGAAATGTAACTTCAAACTCATGTTACAACCTAGTTTTCTGAAGTTTCCCAACATGGTGATTTACAATGAATTTGTATCTGGACTCCTGTTTACCAAGAATTTACATCATATTTGTAGCCATACCAGGAAAGAAACAGTCTTGAACCCGACATTTATACTCACACAATTGCTTACAAACCACGGAAAATCCCAACAATATCTACACAGAAAAGGAAAATTAACCTCACCGAAGTGCCTATGCTTAGATGCCAACCAAACAGCCCACATTTCTTGCTCTACTGTAAGCTGTAAGCCAGGAACAGACACGCGTAAATCCACTTTATAGATGAATGCTTAAGACATTAGATTAAAACTACTTTCATAAGCATGTGTATGAGATTAAATATCCTGCGATATACCCACAAGGTGAAACGCAGGGTATAAAACGAACTAAAACAAACAAAAATCTGATGTGTTGCACTCACTTTCTCTACTCTTTTACTAACAATTCTTAGAAATTTATTCCTGTATCTCCTTCGTGTTAGTTCAGATAAACATTTGCAGAAATCATCTTATTGTTTATCTTGTTGTAGGTACAAGGGGAATATGGGGGTACAGTAGGCTTGTAGATCTTTTAAACCTTTGAGATTCCGTTCTCTTTGAATAGCTAACATATAAAAAATTAATAACGATGTTCTATTCGACAAAAGTATAAGTTCTCCAAAACTCACACAAATAACAAGGAATATCTCCGAAATGGTTCACTCTACAAAAGAATTATTTGTACACAAGTTGTGTTTTAGCGAGATCTATATTTTTATACAGTAAGATCTCTTACAGTTTACAGCTATCCAAAAGTCATCCAGAGTAAATATGACTACATGGACTATAGCCAGAAAATTCAAGATTTAATTTGCCATTAAAACATCTCAAACATATGGTATCATAATCAAGGTCGTTAGAGCCATTTTCAATAAAATAAAAATTTCCACGTAGTTTAGAATGGAGGAATTTTCCTCAAAATATTCGTGTCACATCCTTGAAAGACATTAATCTGAAATACCCACTTAGGGTTTTAGTTTTTGATTTTTTGAATTACGCTTTCCACAGACTCACAGACACACATGCACATGGACCTTTTTTATAGAAATGCTTTTTTTCTATTTAGGAGGCCTAAAAACACATATTTGCGGCGAATTCTCGGCATCAAATTTTTGGGTGGAATACAATACTATACGTAGCAGAGAAAGTAAAAATACGCACAGTTTGGGGAAAGATTCAGAGGACCTCAATTCTTAATTATCTAGTAAAATCATGATACCAAATGTTTAGTAGAATTATTCAAAGCTTACCCTATTATACACCGAGAAACTAAAAAGGAAAATATGTGGAGTAGGTAAAGCTTGACAGAAAATGTGAAGCCACCAGACAATATCAGAGGGTTGGCTGGGATATAGGCAAGTCATCACCAGAAGAAGTGTGACAGTGTATTAGCTGATGATAAATGGACCGAGAGTCGCTACCTACTCATGATCAATTTACTCGCTCTCACACCCACAATAGGGTACTCTCCAGCAACTCATTAGGATAAGTCTCTCTTCCCCATCGTGATGATGTTGCAGCTTTCCGTCTAACCATCCATAACATCCCGCACCAGGCGAATATTCAAATCAACTTTACTGCAACTGACTTATCACCCTTGACATTCATCTCACAGCTCTTGTTACTAAAAGTAAACATTTTGGCCAGAATAACTTGACATATGGTATTTATTCAATTTGACTTTAGTCCAATGAAATAAATGTTTAGTTTAAAATAGTAATAAGCAACATTTAATATATTTGTTATTAAATACTCTCACATAAAAGTATTAATATCTATAACATATTAGAATACTCACTAAGATAAAATAAATGGATTATACTTTAGTTTTTAAGAGACAACGTATGTAACTAATATAATCAGATTTTCTTGTTAATCTTACAAATGAAACAGGGCAATAACTTGAATCTTCTTCTTTACATATGCTCGTATTCTTCAGCAGTAGTCCAATATCGTTGAGATTAGCAGAATCCCCATAAAAGGTAAGACCACATCTAAAGTAATGCCGAACAGAGCAGACAAATCTTTGAAATAAACTTCGACAAATATTGAAATACAGGAAACACTAGAGAGCGTTTTGACAAACCAAATGAATAATATTGACTTTAAATAAATCATCATTTTAGTTACATAACAATTAAGATATTTCAAGGTGATATACAAATACCTACAATTTTAGGATGTCACAAAAAAACAAAACAAAAAACAAAACAAAAAAAAACAAACACCCACGTTCTGCGGGACGGCAAACTCATCGGTGTGTTTTGGGACAGCAGTAATTGAGGTTGTTGTGAAATTGAAAATATAAATCATTCTTTTTTAATTTATTCTGTATGTACATACCTAATAATTGTTTTGATGTTGTAAACTGAGAGCTAACTTTAATTAAAGTGAAAATTATTCCTTGTATTTGAGCGTCATTAATTTTGAAGCCATTAACTGCGAACTATATCCTCCTTCCAATTATTATTTATTTATAATCATAGACCTTTGTCCATCATCAGGATCTGAGGATCCATCAAAAAATTGTATTATTTGATGATAGGTAATTGACCATTACTAAAAATTAAATGGTCTAATGATTGTTTCTTGCGGAACGCCATATTTTACAGAGCTTTTTGTGCTTCTCGACCCATTTTTTACATAATTTTACTATAGTCCCTTAAATATGATTGGAAAGATTGTCCTCTAGCTCTCATTCCATATTATACTGATTTTAGGAGTAAAAATATTATGGGATGCAATCAAAGGCGTTTTTCAAATCACTAAGAAATGCTCGAGCTAATTTCCCATAACTTGAGAAACTTTTGTGAGTGTGGTGCATCAGAACTGGACTGGCCACTGGTAGTATTTCTGAGCGCATTCAGAGTAAGGGTTGTTATAAATGCTGCAGATCATTTCCGCTATATTATTTATAAGAAGTTAATTGCATGTGTTTGTATGAAAGGGCAAGTAGAGCACATGTAAATAACACACGCACGCACGCACGTACGGCTGCGTGATGAACCGTGAAGCAAGCTATTGTCATGTGAACACAGTACACTAATCACGGTGCCCGGAACAATGCTGCCAGTGATCGGTATAAATGTCAGGTGCTACACTGGGCGGACACTACTTCCTCTGTGTAGCAGGGGAACAAGTCAAACAGCTCGTTCGCTCGCTCTTTTATATGGGTTCAACACTACATGGGCTTCATCAATCATACACTCCAGTAATTACCTCTGCTGCTCGGCAATTATTAATTTCTCATATCGAAAATGTCCTTCAGAAACATCACAGTGATCGGCTGTTAAATTACATGAAGCCATTAAAATAAAAACTCTGTGGGGTAGAAATATTTAGTATAGATATAAATAATACATAGCCATGAATTCCTTTACCTAATGCAAACATACAATCATACTTTGCTAAAACCGTGCACTTATTTCTACATTATAATTTAAAATTAAGCTGGAAGCACTAATTTATATAGAACATGCGAAACATTTAGAAGTCATAGTCATAAAAAATAATAGCAAAGAATTACTACTCCATGATTATAATGAAAGAAAGAAAGGAAGAAAGGAAGAAAGGAAGAAAGGAAGAAAGGAAGAAAGGAAGAAAGGAAGAAAGGAAGAAAGGAAGAAAGGAAGAAAGGAAGAAAGGAAGAAAGGAAGAAAGGAAGAAAGGAAGAAAGGAAGAAAGAAGGAAAGAAAGAAAGAAAGAAAGAAAGAAAGAAAGAAAGAAAGAAAGAAAGAAAGAAAGAAAGAAAGAAAGAAAGAAAGAAAGAAAGAAAGAAAGAAAGAAAGAAAGAAAGAAAGAAAGAAAGAAAGAAAGAAAGAAAGAAAGAAAGAAAGAAAGAAAGAAAGAAAGAAAGAAAGAAAGAAAGAAAGAAAGAAAGAAAGAAAGAAAGAAAGAAAGAAAGAAAGAAAGAAAGAAGGAAAGAAGGAAGGCAGAGAGGGAAGGCAGAGAGGGAGGGAGGAAGGAAGGAAGGTACGCAAGCAGCGAGGGAGGGAGAAAGGAAGGAAGAAAGGAAGGATAGAAGGAAAGGAAGAAAGAAACAATTAAACAAATAAGAAAACCCAGAAAGGCTTGCTAGGTGGCACATTTGGGCTGCTCGACATGGGTAGATGAGGCCGTAAAGGCATGGACAAGTAAATGGGAGGTCAGCGTTTCAAATCCCGTCAGGATCATTCTCCCTGATTGACTTTTTTTTTTAAGTTTTCTACAGTCCTCATACCTGACAGATTCCGGGAAGATACTGTAAACCTAGATCTGGAATGTTTTCTTCCAAAACTTCCTTTTCAATATGTCATTTAATTTTATGTATAATTTCATGCTGTATCAGGTAACAGCCGACGTTAAGCACTATTTAAAAAAATTCGAAAACGGCTAAGGTTGGGAAGAAAATAATTGTCAGAAGTTGTATATTTCAGTGAGCTCTAATTTGGTTTTCTAAAGAACATTTTTGTTTGTGCTTATAAACTCACGCGCATTAACAAATGTTGGCGCGCGCGCACACAAGCAAACACGCACACACCTTTTTGTAATAAAATCTTACGACTATTATATATTTATGCCAACAAACTTACTGTTGCTGCATTGAAGTTTTCGGTTCCGGTTCTACCTCTCTTAAAATCTTACGAATCCCAAAAAAGTTCCGATTAAATTTCTGTATGAAGTCGTTGGATCAGCACCATTACTTCCAAGCATAAGAGGTCATAGAAAATCAGACCTACAAATACATAGATACTGTACTCTACCAAAGCGAATATTCTAATTTGCCTAACCTCTGAAGTCTAACAATTATATTCAGTACTTTAGCTAACTGGCTTGGAAACCCAGGAGACAAATACTTATGATGTGCTGTTAATTTTGTAAAACACTTTTGGTCAAAAATAAATCGCATGTAAACAGGCAAATGCAATTCTTTAAGAATTTTTTCTTTTCACAGAAATTACTCGTTTCTTTCATTTATTGTTATCAAGTTCCAGTGTAGACCACTTCTGCATTAAGTTTCCATCGTTATCCTTTGTAAAATCACCTGCGAATAATACCCTCATACACTGAACTGCAATCATTTAAGCCATTGTTACTCGCAGGTTCGGCCGGGAGTTCATTGGTTTTACTCAGACGTTTTATTAATTATAAACGGAGACACAAAAGGCCATTAACACGCACCGACTTTTGTTTTGGAGTGGTCACGGTTTGAGAGGGTGGCCGGATATGGCTCTGCAAGGTGCCATCCGACAAAACCGTATCTAATTCCACCATCATGCTAGGTCAGCAGTTTTGACTCTAATACCCTTGTGACTAACGTATTGACATAGCTTGCCTCCTGTAAAACAGGGTCTGCTAATGATAGCTTTGTGATTTGCCACGCCATATAAACTAACCACCCGTGTTCATCAATATAGCCATCTCATTATCTTACGACGGTGACGTCTAGGGGAGGCACTTTTGTAAACTAGAATGTTGCATGAAAAACATAAAAACAAAAGAATGTAATATTATACCCTGGCATACTAGGGTATGTACCCCAGATTCTATTATTTATTTTAAAAGTAAAATATATTGCAAGATCATTCATTATTGTACTTCTTCTTTTCCTGATTACCCTCCCCTTATGCAGGACTTACACTTACACCCCTAGGACTTACAAGTCAGTGCCTAGGGTCAGACACCTGCTGGCGAGCAGAGTGAAGACCTAGAAGCAGGTGATCAGCCAAGCACCGGGTATGAGTGAGGAAGAGTATGCTTTGAAATGCAGGAATGGGAAGGTGATGATGGAGCGGTTGGTGGAATGAGTGGCGGGGGAAAACGGAGAACCCGGAGAAAACAGGCCAGTTTGTCCACCACGAATACCACAGGCGGGTCCCTGGGGTCGAACCCGGGCCGCCTAGGTGGTAGGCGAACGCTCTAACCGCTAGGCCACGGCGCCGCCTCATCATTGTACAGCATTATAAAATAAAGTAACTACTGAAATAAAATACTTCTGCTACAAATATGCAATAATTATGCTAAAAAGAAAGACAAATAAATATCTAATACTCCATCTTGATATTAAGATGCCTACCTCAGGGCATGTATTAAGATTCGCTATTTATTTCCCTCATTCATCGGACTGATTCACAATCCCCCGGTAACGATAACTAGAACGACAACGAGAACAGAAAGCAAGGCAGCATTCAACTTTTGGTATACAACAGCCCGGTATCGAAAAGGGGAATACATATTATCGATCATCTTATCAATAGCAAAGTAGAGGTCCATTTGCGCATTAAGAATTCATTTGTTTCTAACTGATCAATGATATTTTTTCTACTTTGCGGTTAGTGGTTGTGTCGTAGCACGGTTACCTTGAATAACTTCTACAGCGAAAAATCTAATATGCACAATATGAATCTAATATTTCGTGTCCGAGAACGAGAATGTTAAAATTTGGCCAAATCTTCTTTCTCGTCCCCAGGGCCCGGGAAAGGTTTTCGTCGCATGTGAACTTTCGCGTTTGAATATATGTATTTCAAATTTCTCGTTCTGGTTATCGTTACAGTTGCCGATGGTTGTGAATCAGGTTTAACTAACCACTAACAAAAATTCAAGTAATTAAAAAAAAAAAAAAAGTAAAATAAAACGATGTACAATTAAGCTATAATTCAAGAAAGTATTAGCAACTTACTATTTAATATTGAAAAGCAGTATCCATATATACCATAATCGCAGTTATCAAATTGGTAAAATGCTAATTTACTATTAATTCTACTGATATCTGCCAGAAGTGTTCTTACTAACCCACAAAAATATTCTAATCTACGTGTGTCATATTATTTTATATCTTGCATCTACTTTTCAATTTTTTTAATCAATGCATCAAGCACACATATTTGTACATATTAATTATTTTTATGTCCAATACCTTAATAAATCATTTATCCACCGCAAGTACCTACCACTAAGCTGTCAAGCCAATATAAAATATTTTTCTCCCCACTTCACTACACTATTAAACATTATCCTATTTCTAAATTTATATTATATTATGCTACACTACGATTAAACATACAAAACTGCATGTAAATGTGACATATTTTACTGTTCATTTCTATGTTAATTTAAACGCAATTTTTTTCAACTGTAACAACACTTCAAAGCATATTGCTTAAACTGCGGAAAAATTCACAAAAGCAACAGAGAATATTTTCCGAAATGGTTATCTCTGCACAGCGTTCTAGTTAAAGCTTGTATGTACGAAATCTTTGCTTGTTTTTGTGCTTTCTTTGTTTAATTCTTAAGCTTTCGCACTCTCATAAAATTCGAAAAAGTAAAACTAACTTCAAAGACCAGTTTTGAAAACTTAACATATGTAGTTTACCCATTTTTCAGTGTCTCAGACACATGCTACTTTATTCAGAATGGTTAGAGGCACTTTCAATAAAAAGGAGTCTGACGTATTAAATTCACATGACTTTCCCTCTTCTAAAACGAAACTTAGAAAACTTGTTTCTCATTTTCTAGTCATGTTAATCAAAAGTAAACATTTCCAGAAATGTGTATACATTTTCTTGTAGACATACGAGGAATACGCGTACAGAAGATCCAAGTGGTATTTAAAAAAATCTGATGTGTTGTACTCACATGACTTTCCCTACTCTTGTACTAACCATTCTTACAAACTCTTATTCCTATACCTTCTTCGTGTTAGTTGACATAAACATTTGCAGAAATTATTTTACTGCTTATTTCCTTGTAGGTACAAGGGTAATATGGGAATAACAGTAGGCTTTGAGCCATAGTCAAATCTCTTAAAGCTTTAAGATTCCGTTTTCTTTGCACGACTAAGATATAAAGAAATGAATAACCATGTTCCATTTGACGAAAGTTTAAATACTCCAAAACTCACACAAATAACAAGGAATATATCCGAATAGGTTCACTCTACAAAAAATTTGTTTGGACATAAATTGCGTGTTTTAGCAATTTTTTTGTGTAGTAAGATTTGGTCTATTTCTTACGGTTAATCGTTGTGCAAACGTCATGCAGAATAAACTAGACTATATGGGCTGTAGTCAGAAAATTCAAAATATACACTTCATTTAAAATAAAAATATCTTACACGTATTGCATTTTAATCAAAATCGTTAAGAGCCATTTTCGAGAAAATCAAAATTTTCCTTGTCAAGTTTCCTTGACAACAATAGTTAAGGGTGGAGGAATTTTCTTCAAAATCTTCGTTTCGCGTCCTTAAAAGATGTTAAACTTAATTACCAACTTTGGTTTTCAACCGACTTTTCGATTTTGAGTTGTTCTGTTCACATACAACCAAACACGCGCGCGGACTCTTTTCTAAAAATGCTTTTTTGGATTTAGAGAGCCTCAAAACATATTTCCGGTGAAATCTCGACATGTAGTTTTGGGTGGAATACATTATTTCCTCTACTTACTATACGTAGTAGAGAAAATAAAATGGTCATTGTATTGTATTTGAGATACCGTTATTTACATGACCACCGTATGAATAGACACTTGCCACGTTAAAAATGTATAAAGCAGTTGAAGTCAAACCAATAACCATGAAGTCTTGGCAATCGCTAATAATACATAAATTTATTTGTAATAAATCGTGTATTTTAAAGAGAAATGCAAATCTTCTAAAAACCTTATCGAGATAAACATTTGCAAAAATGTGTTTTTATACATGTTGTAGGTACAAGGGGAATACAAGAGGCTGAAGGGATAGTCAAAACTTTTAAACAGCCGGTCGTCATGACCTGGCTTTGAAATATCATACTCTTTGTAAGCCCACGAGAAACAATCAAATGGCAACTTATAACTGCGAAAAAGCGCAAGAGTTGGTAAATTGAAAGTAATAACAACGAATTACTCCTAAATGGTAAATACCACAAAAATGTGTTTTAATGATATGTTAAATGACTTTCCAATATATAAAGTTTATTTCTCATTTAAATTTCTTAAATACATTTTAATAAAATCCTTAGAACGGGTCTTTGAACAGATCAAAAATATCTACATTTTTTCCATGTAGAGGAAAGTTTAGGGTGGAGGATTTGTTAAACATTTTCATGTCGTATCTCTGGAAGATACTGGATTTAACTGCAACATTGGTAGCCATCTGACTTTTCATTTTTGAGTAATGACATTCTCTCTTTCTCTCACTCACTCACTCACTCTCTCTCTCTCTCTCTCTCACACACACACACACACACAAACACACACACAGTATTTCTAAAAATTCTTGCTGAAATTTAGGCCCTTAAAACATGTATTTCCAAATAAAATCTTGACACAATATTTGTGGGCGAAACGCAACAGATACTTGGTCTATCTGCCAATATTGTGTAGAGAAAGTAAAGAGCACTAAACAGGTGAGAAAAGAACATGATTTATAAACTGCAACAATCTGTGTGAAGTTGCTTGTTGCCCATGAGTCAGTATGGTAATACACTGTTTATACAGTCACTGCCCTCTTTGAACGCCAGAAGTTACTGTTCCTTTGTAAAGATGGCGGTGCCCTTTTCGATTTCACGCCTGGCTTTGTGACACCATGATACAGGGAGAAGTTACATCCACCAATAAACACCAATTATGCAAATACAACCACCCATGAGTAAAATAGACACCGCACTTTACGTCGATCTGTTGGGATACAGCCTTCGGGATCAGTATGCCTTTTACCAATAATAATCACATTTTATATATTCCTTTTAGTCGCTTTTTCTTTCAAGGTACCTACATGTAATATGATACATTTTTATGTAATGCCTATATTCGCTCTTTGATAATTATTTTGTGCTAGTCTCTTTCGAACAATGGGGGGGGGGGGGAGTGGGGGGGAATCCTAACCTTGGGATTTTCGTGGTTTTCCCTGTTGTGTAGGCCAATGGTTCGGTAGTTTCTTGTCTCAATTATTTCCTTTCCATCATTTCCCCTTCATTGCGTTGTCTTCTCATTTTTCAGATTTCGTGGAGTATGATAGTGCTGAAGGGATGATGCGGATACTTGTTCAAAGGAAAAAGTAATCCCCGCGGAGACTAGAGGACTGATTGGGCGATGGTTCGTTAATTGCCCCCAAGGAGCTCCAGCAGAGGGACCTCCACGCACCTCTGTGGCCTGTCTGCCTAAGGCCTGTAGCCTCTGTGGTTCCTTCACTTCATTGGGACGGGAAATTTTCATGAGTTTGTTGCTCTATTTCCGTTGCTTCTCTTTTTCGACTCGTGTTAAAATCATAATTTTACCTTACTCGCCTCGGCTTAGCTGCAGTCTCCAATTAAGATTCCTTTAAACGTTAAGAGCAATGGCAATGAAACAGTAGTTGCATTTTTAATAAAACAATATTTACAAACTTCTCAAACTTTTTATTACGTGAAATCTTTAACTATCTTTATGACACAGTTATCTTTGCATGTATTCACTTTCCACAGAATCTTTAGCAATCTTAAAGTAAGAGTTTGGCAATGCCAAACTTTTCTTTTACGTTACGTCAAGTCTGGATGTCACTTGACTAATATGAACCAATAAGCGAGTAGTGCCATGCAGGAATAAATTGTGCTTTTCTGTGTAACTACCTGCATCAAAACTTTGTTTCTTTTGTTTAGTTCCTAAAGTAGGATATGGCTGTTTCCATTGTACTTTATTCCCTTATTCCCAGTTTTAAAATGTTTTTGCTTCATATTTTCATTTTCTCTTTCTTTTCATTTTTGGAAAACATAATCTCTGATTAGAAAATTGAACATCCGCCATGTCTGCCGAGTAGAATCTTTCCCATTACGTTAAGTGCACCCTAATAGACTTAGATTCTTACTTCCCGTTATTTTCCGCCGCTCAAGTCACGTTAAGGGGCCCTGAGACTGAAATTTGAATGTTCTATATTTTTATAGGTATGAAATTAATACTTTGCTCACTTAGAGGTGTTTATATTATAAACTACCACACAAAATTCCAATAAAAGCTGTAATAGTTTTCAGGGAATTAATTATTTAATTTATTCGCAATGCCAGAACACATTAATATTCAAAATACCCTATGCGCAGCAGAAACTAAAATATCACAAAGCTAAATAAATTTTCATATTTTAATACCAAAGAGTGAAGTTGAAGGCACATAAAGGGAGCACATGCTGGAAAACTTTTAGGAGCATAGTAAAAAATTTAAGGCACATGGAGCACGTAGTGTATTAAAAATGTAAAGTCGAGAAAATCCAGTTTTTCTAAATACAACTTCCGTCTGTTTTTTAATAGTCTCTGTCCTCAGATTCAAGGTTTAACCATTTCTTTCTGCTGAATTTGGTTGCTTTTGAGCCCCTTTTGGCCCATAGTTTGTTCAAACAGTGCCGAAAATTTAAGCAGATGACTTTTTTTTTTTTTTTTTTTTTAAAATAAACGTCCTTCAACATTGTGTCATATCGGACGAATGAATGAAATGAAATGGGTGAAATGATGCTCAAATAAGCCCAAGGTCCATGGAGCTTTAAGTTACCCGATATTCGTCTTCTCAGGATAAGGGAAAACCTCGGAAAAAAACCTTACCCGGATAACTTAACCTAAGCGAGATTCGAACTCGCCACCTCTTGAACGTGAGGCAGACACGCTAACCATCACGCTACCGAGGCGGGCAAAGCAGATGACATTTAAAGCCTGTGCTAGACATATAAAAATGGCGGAATCTAAAAAATTTCACTGCCTACTAATGCCTGAAGGTTTGGGGAACATTAGTTTGTCTAAACCTAAAAATCTTTGGCTTGATACTTTACCGGTCATTTTTCACTTCCCTTAAGGGAAGTTCATTAGGGTTTATAAATAAACATCTACCCACCTTCCTTCTAGCAGTGGTACCCATAATAGATCTATATAGGTCATAGGGCACGAACTGTTTCCCTCCGTTGTATAACTTATAAGCTGCAGATTTTCGAGAAAAGAACTTCCTTATGAACCAAATACCATTCTCGACGTAGATGGATTAAAGCACTATTAACAGATGAGTTCTAGGAAAGAGCAATTACCCACGGTAGGCACTTCTTCGCTACAACCTTTGTAGACAGTTGAGATTGATAGCAGGAGTGCTTTATGCCATTTATCTATGGCACTTACTGGTGTTCTGTTTACTACTTCCTGTTTTTAAAAACATTCGCCAACAAAGATTGCGCGATGGATCTGGAATTCCTGAATCCTTCGTTAGTCCTTCCCTGCATTCCTTGAAGGTACAAGATAAAGTGTTTTGTTATTTTTCTTTTTCTTTGACCTATACGACATGGGTGTTAAGTTCTGTGTTGCGGGTACAGCTCTGAAAAAGAATGTGGTCCAGCTTTTTAAACTTTATGCACCTTCTTTACGTATTATGTTTAATAGAAGAAGGAATGCCATAGTTTTAGAACGCTATACGTTTTTGGAAAAGGGGTGATGTTTAATATCGGTTTGTATTTTGTAATGTAGATGAGGTCCAGAGAATCAATGCACGTACGTCGTCATTGTTTTTGATATCAGAGAATTAGGATGATTAGGACTTAACTATCATTTATTTCTACAATTCACTCAGGTAAAATATGCTCTAGAACACTCTAATTGTGTTCTTGAATCGTTGTTTAAACGACTTTTGTCCATTTATGACCGTTTCACAGCACTTATTCAAAGCTATCACGAAATTACGCAACCTTGCCCTTCAGGGCGCATGTTCGGCTTGGTTCCAATTGCATGGCTGTTCCATCTGATGTGTTGGGTACATTTCATTTTAAGAATAAATCTGCTATCGTAAGAAAAAATTGCCAGTTGGTTCGTGCATAATAAATTTACCCTATTTCTCATAGATATAACTACAGGACAAAGGTATTCCAGTGTCCGGCAAATAAAGTGGCATGGTTATTATTCCTAAACCATGAAAAATAGAAAGATAACCTTATCACCGGATGTACTTATAGCGAAATACATATTTATTACTGTGATGATACTAAAAATGTGTCGATCAATCAATCATTTGTAATACGTATGCTTGTGTATGCGCTCGATACGTAGCTTGAATGGTAAGATGTTTTCGGGGGAAATCCTATGATGAACACGGACTCCGCACAGTGCTATTCCTGGCAGTGTTGACACCCAGGGAGTTAGACTGTTGGAGCCTTGCATTAGTTAGGTGCTGCTAGGTGCTGATGCAATCCTCTCCTAATGAAGCAGTCGCTCATAAAACCTCTATTTCATTCTTTTATGGGTTTTCTTTTAATTATAATTACCCATAAGCAAACCATTAGTTTGTTATTGGCTCTTATTTCTTTTTAAGGAAACACGTAAGCAAAAATGCTGAGCCATATACAGACAATATTTCGTAGTATCTCTCTCTGTCTCTCTCTCTCTCTCTATCTCTGTCCCTCCTGTTTACCTATAGTAAGTCGATAAAGTGTTACACAGAAAGGTGAGTATATTTATAGGCACATCCTCTTTGTATTAAAAAGCAAATTCAATGAGTATTAAATATGGTTTCGAGCCATACCATAGTGGAAAAATTAGAAGAAAACACTCTTAACTACTGATACCCATAGTGAAATACCCGCCATTAAATTCACACTTTTGTAATCTTTGACATCTTTACAAAATTAATCAAAATCGTTAGAGCCAATTTCAAGAAAATTGAAGTTTTTGAAACAGTTTCCATATAAAGATAGTTTAGGGTGGAGGAAATTTCTTCAAAATATTCGTGTCGCATCCTTGAAAGACATTAAACTTAAATACCAAGTTTGGTTTTTAACCAACTTTTCGTTTTTGAGTTATGCTGTCCACAGGCTGACAGACACAGAGACTGACAGAAAGACACACACACACACGCACACACACACACACGCACACACACACGCGCGCACAAACACACACACACACACGCACACACACACGCACACACACACACACGGAGCTTTTTCTATAAATATTTTTTTTTTATACCGGGGGCCTCAAAACATATTTCCGGTGAAACCTCGACATCGAATTTTTTGAGTGGAATACAATACTTCCACAAAACATTGTGGAGTAAATGTAATTGATTATTCTGAGTTAATTTTTTTGCTGTGTTTAAAAAAGAACAGTGCAACGATAAATCATTTTATCACAGTAGTAATATTTTTAAAGTTCGAACTTTTTGTAAGTTTTTCATTTTTATTTCTTTGGTTTCTTCTTGTGTATTGTGTTTTGTAACAGTAAGTAATAAAAACAGAAATATCCTCACGTTTACTAATTTTTACTTTCTCTACTGATAAGTAGGGGAAGTATTGTATTCCACCCAAAAATTCGATGTCGAGATTTCACCGGAAATATATGTTTTGAGGCCCCCTGAATCCAAAAAAAAAGCATTTTTAGAAAAAGGTCTGTGTGTGTGTGTGTGTGTGTGTGTGTGTTAGTGTGTGTGTGTGTGTGTGTGTCTTTCCCTTTACATGGAAAATTTTTCGAAAATTTTGATTTTCTTGAAAATGGTTCTAACGATTTTGATTAAAATGTCATATGTTTGAGATATTTTTATAACATATGAAATGTATATTTTGAATTTTCTGGCTATAGTCCCTGTAGTCGTATTTACTCTGGATGACTTTTGCATAACTGGTAAACCGTTAGAGATAGACCAAATCATACTATGCACTAAATGTAGATCTTTTTAAAATACACAATTTATGTTTCAATAAATTTTCTTGTAGGGTGAACCATTTCGGAGATATTCCTTGTTATGTGTGTGAGTTTAGGAAAACTTAGAACTTTCGTGAAATGGATCATCGTTGTTCAGATTTTATATGTTAAGTGTGCAAAGACAACAGAATCTCAAAGCTTTAAAACATTTGACTATCGCACAAAGCCTACTGTATTCCCACATTCCCCTTGCACCTACAAGGAAATAAGCAATAAGATAATTTGTACAAATGTTTATCTTAACTAACACGAAGAAGAAATAGGAATAAGAATTTGTACAAATAGTTTGTACAAGAGTAGAGAAAGTCATGTGAGTGCAACACATCAGATTTTTAATATATCATGTCCATTTTAAAAAGGAAAGGTGAATTCGGGTTATAAATAACTCCATACAGATTATATGTGATTCTGGAAGAAACAGGATGCAAGAGTTAAATCTATTTTGTTGATAATGCTAGTATCCATAAATGCAACATAGATTAGTTAAGTGGAGACAGAGACAGATGTTTTAATTTATGACCATTTACATATATTTGTGTGTTTTCTAAAGCAGCCATGGTTTCATTGTGAAAACAGAAGTTTCCTCGGGTTTGCAACACAACATACTTGCATTTTGTACTTACATTTTATAAAGGCTCCATCAGCAAACTTTGTTATTAGTTTGGCTTCTTGATTAAAAATTATTTTTAACTGATTTAAAAGCAATATCAAAAGAGCAGCAATAAAAGTCAGTAAAGCTCTAAAAATGTTGGCAGCAAAGCCCTGCGAACAATTCATAACGTAGAGCAAAAAAACAGGAAGCGGGTTGAAAACGCGACTCAATTAATTTTAAACTTTGTCATGCAATCACGACACAATTGCCTTGTCACATAAATAGACCAGAATGTGATGAACCCAGAAGAGAAAGAATTTCAACGTATGGTCTGGTTTATTGCTCCGTACAATTAAAAGCCGGAGTCATAAAACACACACACTGCAGAGAAGAGCTTTCAAATATTTTAACACTCAACGTTGTTGTTCATCATGAGCTTAAGAGCAAAACTGTGCTATAGGAGTAGGCAGATAACAACTGGATACGTGCAGAAAGGGCTTCAGCCACAAAAACTCTCACTTCTGTCGCTCATACAAATTAACCCTATTGCTTAGTGTTGCCATTTTTCTACAAAAGATCTTTAGTCAAAGTTTTAGAATATCGTAACAGTTTTTTTGTTATCTTCACATTATATTGGCTTTTGACAATAAACAAAGTATTGTCAGCTGTTTATATAATGAATATATCAATTTATATCAGTGTTATTGTAGTTTCTTTTTTTTTCCTTCTCTTTTTCAAAAATAAAATCCATTCAATTGTAGTCTGATGTAAAATCCATCATCATGCACGAGTGTCATCTGACTAGTTATATAACGTGGGCCCTCCCCATCCTGTGCTACATGCACATTTGACTACAGTCCCTAGGATTAAACTCACAGCGGTCTGTTTTGAATGATGACCGGTCCATTCTGACTGGTCCTTAATAATCATGCCTATTCGAATGACTTTCTTTAAGGTACCAGATCAGGAATTAGAAGAACAGTGGTATATGTAGCAATATAGTTCTTTAAATAGAGCGTTAAGAATAGGTATGACTGAAAACTACTTCTGAACTAATAACGCTAGATTTTTTTTTTTTAATTGCACCATAGATGTAATGTAATGCAAACACGTTACAGTTTCATTACTTTTTCTCTAAAATTATCACAAAATTTCATTCATTTTTGTTACGTCACTGAGAAATCCCACATCACAAAACATAAACTTCGGCCTAATATTTTAACGTTAAATACAAACTGCATCTACTTTTTAAAATTTCCCTAGGTTTGTTTGTCTCATTCATTTATGCTCCAAATTTTTCGAAACTTCACATATGCCTTTTTCCCCTAAAATTATAATTTTTGTGTTTGTAAATTAAAAATATACACACCAATAAAACCAACGGAAAATTTTATGTGTTATGTATCTATGATTATGTGTAACAAATTTCATTAGCGCAATAGAAAATCTGCTCCGTAAGCAACATTTTACAGGAAGAAAAATGCTGAAAAGAGGATAAAAGATTTGAATGCACAGCTGACAGTAAAATCCACGTGAGATTAAAACATACAGTATAATACCGAAATTAGATATGCTTAAAAAGACTAATCATTTAAAAAACTAAACACTTAAAAATAATATATTATTTATTTTTTATTATATTATTCTTGTTGTTGTTGTTGTTGTTGTTGTAATAACCGGAACAGGCTAAAGCGACCTAATCCGCGAAACAGAAGAATATTATTGTAATAATTTCAAATAAATAATAATAAATACAGAGAGGAAACGAACAAAAACGGGGTAGCCTCGCGGGTTTGAACGGCGAAGTAATTTTCAAACGTTTTTCATAGCGTGGCGTCTTTCAGAAACTAAACGGACTCTTCTAGTTTGTCTGTCGAAGGGAAGAGACATAAAACGGACATAAAGTTATCATCCTAAAGCTTATTTGTGTATGTGAATAGTGTTAATTGGTTGGTGAAATATATACGGTTATCGAGAAGTCGCTCCGCAGTCTCCTGTAACCAAAATTCCCCTAGAGACGGGAACTCTGGTGGCAGCACTGGCTGCCGCGAATCAATGGTTATTTTTAACGTTCTACGAAATAAAGTATATGATAGATTCGTGTATGTAATTGATGAAAGGTAATGTAGATAAACAGGATATCAAGTTATCTTGAGCGGTAGGCACCGGCACGGTGCGGAGGGACTTATTGATAAACCTTTATGAAACCACTCAGGCATACCCAGAGAGAGAAATCTCACGGATCCCAAGGTCGCGGGTTCAAACCCGGCCCTGACCGATGGTTTTTAAGTGTGCTTAAAAACGACAGCTCCATGTCAGTAGATTTACTGGCATGTAAAAGAACTCCTGCGGGACAAAATTCCGGCACACCGGCGACGCTGATGTGATCCTGGCAATTGACAGCGTCGTTAAACAAGAAAATAATTTTTTGAGAGAAATCTCATATCTTCTGTAGGCAGCAAAAGGGCTGATTCAAAGGAACTTCTAGGCATTGTTAGGCGACGTGGAGTACTGTCGTTTCAAACAGTTGACAGCGTTTGATCTATGATAATGTGTAAACTTGCTTCGGAGCTCACAAGCAGGCAAGTAAAATATATTGCTTCAAGCAGGGCATCTAAAATGGCGTCCGGAAGCAAATTTTTTTTTTATTTATATATATATTTTTTTTTTTTTTTTTTTTTAATACTTCGATTTAAGCAGGTAATCATATCACGAGGGATTTGTTAGGAGATATTCGTAGAATGTTGTGTGGCTGACTGTTAACCTTCAAGGTCTCGTCCCTATTGATGGCAGCTTGCTTCGTCGCGAGTCCACAAAGGGAACAGTGCAGGGCAACTATACCTCCGCCTCTCTGACGGGCAGATGGCAAAAGAGTAGGCATGGGCTATTTGCGCGATTCCTTCAGTGACCTTCATTTTTTTACCTGCTAATCATACAGTTATCAGTCAGCTTCGTGAGCAATTTGTGCTCTCTGAGCACCAGCTGTCCAGCACTGCATAAAGTACCATTTAGCTTACATTATCTGTGGATAGATGGCACACCATTCATTATTACCATCTGTTTTTCATTTATTCTATTGTTTTAGACCTAAGATGGGACTTTGGGTCGTGATATTAATTATCTAATCCGTTACTTACCTTGGCAATTGAGGCAACCCACGAAAAACCCGGTCAGATTGGTTGGAATGCCAGCCTTAACACAATACCACGGAGCCAACTCGCTCAGTTTAATGTAATTTCTGTCATAAATATCCCCAAAGTCCAATCCTACTTATTGGACCTAGAAGACTCAATACATTTTGCCTACATTATACGTATGTAGCGAGTCTTACGTTTCACGAAAAGTGTAATACCGAGATTCCACTATAAATACGCGCTTTGAGGTCCCGGAACCCAAAACAACCCTTCTAGAAAAATGTCCGGGTATGTGTCTGTCTGTAAACAATGTATATAAAAACGAAAGATCAGTTGAGACACCTAACTTGGTGTTCAAGTTCAGTTCTTTCAAGGATACGAAGATCTTTAAGAAAATTCTCATCTCAAACTATTATTTTCATGGATCTTTTTTATTAGTTTGTAATTTTGATTTACTCAAAAATGTCTCTAGTTCGATTAAAATACCATAAGTGTAAGAAGTTTATATAACAAATAAGTGCATGTCTTGAACTTCCTTGGAGTAGTCTGTGAAGTTATTTCATTCTGAAGTACTCGTGCGTGTGTGTGCGTGTGTGTGTGTGCATGTGTGCGTGTGCGTGCGTGCGTGTGCTTGCGTGGGTGTGTGTGTGTGATCGGTAAGCCGCAAATCTTATCACACAAAAAATTAAGATCTTGTTAAAGTGCAAAACTTATGTCAAAAATATTTGTTGTGTCTCCATTTCTGAGATGTTTCTTGCTTTCAAATACTTATGCTCTTCTCAGTTAATAACTTTACTCATGGTCATTCGAAGAGTATGGAATTTCAAAAGCATCATTCAGCAATGCACTTTTTAAAAGGCTGGCTATCCCTTTAGTCTTCCTATACCTACAACAAAATGTTTACTGTAAACAAATGATAGTGGGAATGCTTCAGGAGTAACGTAATTATTCTGCGTGTTAATTTGGGTAATTATTTAGAATCTGGCAACGTTTATGACAGTAACAGCTGGGTTTGAAGCCACTAAGTGTATTCTACAACTTTAAGTAAAGGCAAAAGTTGGCTTACCACCAACTTGATTTTATTAGCATAAATCTGTTTTTAGAATAACCTAAATAACAGAAACATAATTTTAACGCTTGCATGACCACCTCTATTTACAGAGGTGTGTAAAATGCTACCAACCTAAGGAAAGAAGATATAGCTAACATTGATTCTTCAAACCAAACTGTAACCAATACTGTTTGTTAAAGTGTTACTCATACTAATAACTGACAACAGAAAAGTGCCATCACAGAATGCTGAATACGATACCCCTAATAGTCAACCACACAAAAACTTAAAAAAGCATCACAAAGGACTCCAAAATCCTTATCAAAAATGTTTCGTTAGAAATCAGACCCTGTCAACAAAAATAAAGTAGTAATGCTGCCCAAGGTATGTCCGGATGTTCCTAATTACGCAATAGAAAGGAACTAAACAAGCTAGTCCTAAGGATAGTATAAAAATATCATCAATCAGAGATGGTTTATTAATCCCAGAATTTTCTCACACTTTAAGCTTTTGAAGACGGATGTATATCCACAATGAGGACTTTGATCAAATTCAACATGATGGGACGAATTACTTTATATACTCGTCTGACTTTTCCTCCTAATTTTTTGTAAAAGTGAGGGGCATCTAATAAAGCTCTGCCCTAACACTAACCACACACCTGAAAGCACACCTTCTAATCTCTCTGATAGCATATCTGATGGAAATCTGAATTCTACTGAATTTCCTGCCCTTAACGAGAGAGTATCAGTCAAAACTTGTAGACAAAGAGAACATATCCAACCCTCACCTTCACTAAGGGAAAGCACTTCCCGATGTACTCCGGATACAAACACTGTGGACAGACCGGGTGAAATTCAAGTTAATTCCAACTCTCCAAAGCAACCACAGACTCTACTTTCTCTGCACATATGGAGAGCTCTGAAAGTCCTGTTCATGTGGAAACCCAACCTCACAGATTTAAAGACACATTTAAATAACCAGCAACGAAATTCCCTGGGTTAATGAACATAACCTTCCAATTTTGAATCTAGTGCAAATAAACAGATGTCTACATCTAAACCTAACTGACCTCCTAAGAAAACCTAAAATGGACACACGAACCTCATCAATAGGCGTAGCCCTTCAACAAATGAGGCAGGTAATGTAAACCGATCCAAGCTCCTTTCCACTCATTTATATACAGCTTCTAAGGGATTGCTAACATAACCACAGTTGCATCTTACTACATAAACTACTTAGGTTTAGCTCGTGCTAATTAAAAAGCTGCACCCTCACTTTCCTAACAGTAGCATAAAAAACAGAAACACGTACATTGTTAAAAAGTTGCTTAAAGGTGCAAATACAACAAAGAATATCTCCATACCAGACTAATCAAGCTATGAGTCTTCCTATCTGACGCAGTAATGATCATAAAGTCGTCGCTTTGAATTTTATTCTTCTTTATGTTCTCAACAATAATTTAATAGAATATTAACAGTTTTCGACCGTAATTCGAATATTTACAACTTCTAATAATTCGCAACCTGCTGGATATTATCTGACTTTAACAAAGTTTGTTTCTAACTTAAAACTATTTAAGGTATGCTATGAATACCCTACAGCCACCCTTCATGCAAGCGGAGGTGTGGCAACGTACGCAGAATATAATTTGAATACCAGAGAAATACCATTAATCACAGACGTAGAAGCAATACCGATTATAGTAAATCTGTATCTGTAATGTTTACATTCCAAGCAGCTATACACTTCAGAGCGAAGTTTTAATTCACTTAATCGATTAACTAGCAAAATCCTTCTATAGATTTCAACAGTCACAACTTATAGGGAAGTCATTATACTGACAGAAGAGAAAAAAATAATATAAAAATGAATAGAGGACTTGATTATGCCCAATTCCCGACATCCAAGCCGTTATGACTTATCATGGAACATCAAGCCGTATCGATTTAACCATTTGCTCACATGAAATTTATGAACTAGGTCCGTCTATTATGCTTGTTGGGTAGTGACAACCCAGCAATAGCCATTTCTTTAAATAGTACCAAAAGTCCATACACTTCAATACCAAGTGGAAATTTCATGGTCAGCAGAGCGGCAAGTCTAAACAAACCGATATGAATGCGACGCAACACTCGACGTACTAACCTATTGTTCTCGCTCCAAAAAGTTTAAAAAATAAAGTCACTGAATTTCAGTCTCACTTATTTTGGTTGGATATTTCGTTCATACAGGGAAATAATTTATATGTACCTATATAATCAATTCATGAATAATAGGTATACACTTTTTAAATTTAAAATTATACATGCATATTTTCAAATCAAAATAACCTCAATTTTATGACAGATTTACAACTCATTTATATTTATAGTATTCGTAAAAGGAATGTCAATGTTCATTGTGAAATAGAGATTTATTGGCGAAGTTCTTCTTCATGACATGCTCTTATGGTGCAGACCAGCACACAACATATTTTCTAAAAGTCTCAGAAGTAAATCTCCTCGATTTTGATTTAAGCTCTGTGTTACGAGAAGGTGCGTACTGGGTCACATGATGTGGCGGGGACAGAGTGTAAATGTTTGTGCAATTCATGTACTTTGTTATTCCCAGGGGGACCGTTTCCCTTCAGCAGATCATTGTTTACACACAATTTGCCATATCCACGACCTTTCTGTGAAACTCAACAGAGCAAGGCCCACTTTCGTATTGTTTACAATAGTACAGGCAATCCATAAGTCATTCGTCTCTCTCCCATCGGTGTCCAAGTTTCGCTACCTACTTAGAGTGGAAGGTTACTTCAGTGAAATAATACCCTCGGAGCCAAAGCAAAATAAGCACAATTTAACCTGATTACCTAGGTGTAAGAGTTGAGACCTAACGGGTACTCAGAAAAATACAACGTCGGACTAAAACTCAGATCAGTTAATCAGCAGCCATTTGGAACATTGAACTACCTCTGTGCTTGGACTTTCCACACAGAAGCTGCAAATTACACAAGTGTGGTTGACAACGGGACTGTATAACTTGTCTGCAGGAAGAATCTTCATCTTTAATCAATTTCCAACAATATTTCGGTTAGATGAGATTATTAACTCGAGCATGGAATACTCTTAATTCGCAGTTTTGTTTCACACTGCACAGGGGAAAAGCTTTGATTTCCCTATTTACCAACTTGAACGTCAATTATGACTTCTTTGTAGGTACCTACTTATTTTAAAGTTACATGAAATAAGTGCTCACTAGCGCACATTCAATTAAATATAATACTAAAAAATGTGTTGCATTCACATGACTTTCTCTACTCACTATTGTATAAACTGTTCTTACAAATGCTTATTCCTCTAATTGCTTCATCGTAATCGAGATAAGACTTTTTTTGCAAAATGGTTTTATTACATGTTTCTTTGTAGGTATAATGGGAATATGTGAATACAGTAGGCTTAAGCAACAGTCAAATCTTTAAAGCTGGTCACTAACTGATTGCTTTGAAATTCCCTTGTCTTTATATGACCAGAACGGAAAAAGACGAATAATGACTTCCTTCTCAGAATAGTGTAGTGTTTGAAAATTGAAACCAATAACACGCAATATCTTAGAATTGTGAATTTCAGAAAAAAATCTGATATAGGTATTGCACACACATTTTCTCTACTCTTGTACCAATCATTCTTATAAACTCTTATTCCTATATCTTCTTCTTGTTAGTTGAGATAAACATTTGTACAAATTATCTTATTGCTTATTTCCTTGTAGGTGCAAGGAGAATATTAGAATACAGTAGGCTTTGAGTGATAGTGAAATCTTTTAAAGCTTTGAGATTTCGTTCTCTTTGCACGGTTAGCATATAAAAAATGAAAAACGATGTTGCAAATGAAAGTTTAAGCTTTCCGAAACTGACACAAATAACAAGGAATATCTCCGAAATGCTTCACTCTACAAACACATTTATTTGGACATGAACTGTGTTTTAACGAGCTATACATTTTTGTGCAGCAAGATTTTGTCTATCTCTTATGGTTTATGAGTTATTCAAAAGTCATCCAGAGTAAACAGCACTACATAGGCTATAGTCAGAAAATTCAAAATATGCATTTCATTTGTCATACAAATATCTTTAACATATGGCATTTTAATCAAAATCGTTAGAGCTATACTCAAGGGAATAAATATTTTCGAAACATTTTCCATGTAAAGGGTAGTTTAGGATGGAGTAATTTGCTACAAAATCTTCGTGTCACATCCTTGAAAGACATTAAACTTAAATACCAACTTTGGTTTTTAACCGACTTTTCGATTTTGAGTTATGCTGACACACACACGCGCGCGCGCGGACCTTTTTCTAAAAATGCTTATTTTTTTTTTTTTTTTTTTTATTCAGGAGTCTCAAAACATATTTGCGGTGAAATCTCGAATTTTTGGGTGGAATACAATACTTTGTGTACTTACCAGTAGAGAAAATAAAAACGTATATCCGTAGTTTTATTTTACTCCAGGGAAACAAAAGTGGTTCTTTGGGAGTTGGGTATTTTATCACGTTAAGTATTCCGTAAGCGTAAAGTCTGATAGCGTGAATTGGCATCACCCAATGTTCCTGAACCTGATTTTCTGTGCATTGCAAGCATTAACACTATTTGCTTATCCCCGTATTTAATAACGATATTTGCACACATGTGTGAGTACATAGACCCTTGTTGTTGTGAACCAGTTTTATGACGCTCGATGCGTGAGGAATGTTGTGACGGCTAACGGCAACTGGCAGAGTAATACAGCGTTGACAGCCCGCCTGGGATTACGATGTAGAGGATCCGAGTTCATATCGTCGTTGGCACACAGCAATAAACCGCGTAGTGTTGCTGCTGTCACCGAAAGCTCGTGCCTTCATCATAAAACGAAATTAATTGCTTTCTGAGTGAGTTGCAGCATTATGGACAAAGCTAATCACTGTGTGGTCCGCAACAAAGCCAATAGACGAGAGGAAGGCATGCCATATATAACTCGGCGTGTCATACTGCACATTTCCCTCGAGAGACTTGTCTGTATTTCGCACTAAAAAATACTACTGTCGTTTTAAATGTTCCATCACGTAATGAAACAACAGGCACTAAGGTTTACAACTCCTGCACTTTATTATTATTGTTACTTATCCTAAATTTTCATATCTTTAGTTCCCCTGCTACTTGACTGCAGTATTTGAGTGAGATAGCTCGGGCCCATAGGTTTTATGGGGTTTTTCCAGGTCACTAGGCGAATGCTTGGAAGAATTACCCCCCCCCCCGAATTCCCCCTCCCTCTATTTTATTTCATATTTCTTTCAACCCAGGTCGGAAGTGTTGGCGATGGACGAGTTAGCGCTGCCATGTGCGGAATTTGCACACTGTAAATGCTGTTATAGACGAATGGGTGGACTTGAAGTTGTCAAGCCCGCCGGGTGAACGCGCTGTCAAAACCCATGCGGCTGCTGGCTAGTGTCAGATGAAGAATCTCCAGCACACGTTAGAGACCCTCACGTTGTCTCGCTACTCACCCGGTTCCCTCACGCCCGTAGAGCATTCTTTTTCCATCCCTTTCTCCCAAGGGTCTGACATATGTGGACAGCCCTCCGCACATACTCTACCTCTCTCTCTTACTGTAACTGGCACTTGACTGCTAGCTGGTTCGCTTACTTGCGAACGAGGCTAGCGCAATCTCGTTCAATTGGCTAATCTTTGCGCGTTGTGTTTGTAACACGGTTACACAAGATAGCGCTAGCCTCGTTCGCAGGTGGGTGAATCACGCAGTTGTCAAGTGCCAGGTTTGCTCTCGTCGACTATAGACGCAATATTGCATTCCACCATAAAACTTCATAGCGAGGTTTCACGGCAAATACACATTTTGAGTCTCCCTGAATTAAAAAGCCCATGTTTAAAAATGTTCATGTGTATATTTATGAACACCATAACTTAAAATTGAAAAGTTGGTAAATATCAAACTTAGAATCTAAATTTAACATCTTCCGAAGAATACACACGCAGATTTTCAAGATAAACCCTCCACCCCAATGTATCCTTACATGGAAAATGTTTTCTTATTTATTATCTTCTCAAAACTGACTGTAATGGTTTTGCTTAAAATACTGTATGTAGAAAATGATTACCCGGGTTTGTGGGCGTGGTCTAGTAGAAAAACTCCTTTCAGACGTTTCGCCTGAAGCAGTATCGAACATCTTCAGTGACATCTTCAGTCTAGGCTGATGAGACTAGAAGAGTACTACGGCCACGCCATTGAAGATGTTCGACACAACTTGGTATGAAACGTCTGGGAGTTTTTCCACTATACTAGTGATATTCAACCTGGGGTACGCTTACCCCCAGAGGTACACGAAGACTTCTTATGGGGTACGTAAAATTTTATTTTATTCAAATCATTCTTTGTGTAGTATTAAATAAGCTATAATTATTATAATATAGGCCTAGGGGTAAAGGTTGAAATGGAAAATTGTCTTTGGCGGTATGCGGGGGAAAAAATGAATACTACTGCATTAGACCACGGCTCAAAAGCCTGGATAAGCATTTTCCATATGACACCCAGCCATGAAAGCCTATGCAGCTTAAAATACCGTATATTTAAGATAATTTCATGAAAAAGGAAACGTATATCTTGAATTTTCTGAGGATGTCCTCAGAAATTTTCTTCCTTCCGTTTGTCAAAACTTTGCACATCGACACGACCTCTTTAGTATTTGTTTTAAATCTCCCTTTTTGAAACATGCTTGAATATATGAAGGTTAGTGCTACTCCTGATCGAAGCACCCATAAGCTTATTAGTTGCAGGGAAGTTTTGAAAACTGCAGGTGATCTTGGATTTCTTCCCATGAACACATCGATTGGAAACGATTAGCCAAGGGCCAGAAAATCCCTTTACTGCTGTAACACGCTTTCCGTGTTTCGGGAAGTGCACTTTCTCCCGCCTCGCTCATCCTCTTTTGTGTCGAGGTGTCCACTAAAGTTATTGTATCGCACTCACTTGTCACTTTGGCGCGTAAAAAAGGGACCGACGCCAAGTCTTTTATTTATCGATGACGGCGTGCTTCCGCGAGCGGACGTTTCCGGTCTCGTGACAGCAAGCGGCGCCTCCGGACCCGGAAGTAAGTGGATGAAGCTCGCAAGAGTAGATAACAGAGAAAATATAGCGTCATCCCGAGACAAAAATGATTTTATTGGACACATATGCAGAACAAAGAGCTTGGCACAAAGATAGCACTAGTGTAAAGTAAATTACCTATAGCTTCAATTAGAGTATCTGTAACACAGATTCCATGTGGCAGACATGGATTTTGTTCCCATATTTTTGACAGACATAGTCAAAAGAGATAAACACCGTTTGATGTAGAATTAGAAAACGTCACATTCTATGTGCATATCACACTTGATGCAAACAATATACAGGGTGTTAGGGGAATGAGTGTGCAGAATTTAAGGGCGACTTTTTGACATTAAGGTGAAACACAACTTCCTCTACTATTTCTCTCTATAGTGCATGGTTCACTAAATTAAAAACAAATTGTCGAATTGTTTAATTGTCAATATGTAACCACTCCTTTATCATTTACTTCTCCAATTAACACAGAGAGGTAAAACTTCAAAAGAAAAGCTATTCGTGTCTTTCTCATTTCTTGCTAAAATAAGTTGCTTAGCCACAAAATATTAAATAATTGGAATATATTTATGGACATATGTTTAGCAAGCGTGAAAAGCGGAAGGTCAAGAATGTTGACACTGCTCGGGTCTCGTAAATACTGCTCGGAAAGCTTGAAATAATATCACCACTCCCTCGTTACTTACAGTATCTGATAACAAACATACAGGCACCGGCGAAACTAGTTTTCTAAAGTTGACCTACTTTGGGCTTTCACTCGTAGGTGAACGCATGTTTGAGAACGGCAGCCATAAAAAAACATTCGTTTCTTCAGTCCTAGTCAGTTGCCAGACTGTGTATATAATGTATTCAATAATGTTCAATTATCTCCTTGAACTTTCAAGATAGATGAAACTCAAGAGAAAAACTCAAATAGGTTGTAGAACTTTGATGGTGCTACTTGAGGCTTATTATAGGTGTACTACCCTCGTTAACTACTGGCGCATCAAAGAATGCAGTCTGGGTAGTCTAACAACTGCTGAAAAATAATGTTGCTTTCCTGTGAAGCGCAAATATGCGTTGCAAAACTATATCATAGTTCTTGTTAAGTTGATATCTTGTCAGTTTACAGCTGAGTCAATACTGCTGAAGTCTGAGACACGGAGCTACTTAAGAGGTAGAATCAGGGCTGAAAAATTCAATGCCATAGCCAGGATTTGAACCACAGACCTTCCGTTTATCGAACGGCTGCTCTAACCACTAAGCTACCATGGCCAACTTGCCACTATGACATTTAATTCCCCAGCCGATTCGTACTTTCCCGGTAGACCACAAGGGAATCTCACATCAGAGACATCAGGGGCGACTTACAAATTATAAGTGCTTTATGTCCCGGGTTTAAGTAACCTTTAGATGGTTATTATTATTATTATTATTATTATTATTATTATTATTATTATTATTATTATTATTATTATTATTATTATTATTATTATTATTATTATTATTATTATTATTATTATTATTATTATTATTATTATTATTATTATTATCATCATCATCATCATCATTATCATTATCATTATCATTATTATTACTATTATTATTATTGTAATTTAATATCGCACTGGCAAGTTAGACATGGTAGCTTAATGGCTAAAGCAGCCGCTCGATAAGTGGAAGATCCGTGGTTCAAATCCCAGCTATGGCATTGAACTTTTCAGTCCTGATTCTACCTCTTAAATATTGTCCACACACGGCTTGTGTGCTTAAAAACACCAGCAGTAAGTTTGTTGTCATAAATAAATAATAATTACCAAGGAGCTATTGTTTATTGCTGCAGCGAAAAAATGAATATCATATTACCTCTTATTATGCATCAAAAATGCTGGACATCAACAAGAGTGGTGTGTGTCTAACACAGTACATGACGTTACACCATTCTGTAAAGGTTCCACAGTTCGAAGCCCGGCATTTTCCATTTGGTGTCAGCAGTGGGATGCTTTACAATATACTGAATAGAATCAGCAGCAGTAATGAAAGACCCCATACTCTGGCATGTCCCAAAATGAACAGATACAGTCCCTGGCAGCCCCGCGGGCAGAGAGGGTAGGGGAGGTACGCAGCTGTTACTACTAGAGTGTACATAATCGTTAGTTCCCACAAACACGGTCCGAGCAATCAAAGGGAATTGGAAATTTTGTTTAATCTTTTGTCTCTGTGTTGTTATGATGTCGATGTGGAAGGGGTCAGGTCATATAAATGCAATAGAATACATACATCATACGGCCAAACAGCATGTGCATTCTTTTGTTAGTAATGTTCCCGTGCAACATTCCACTGACAGTGAGGCTGGTGTAATCGATAATATGCATATCATTATTTTGTTTCCATAGTGACCTATGAATTGCGGTTTAAAATGAATGTATTTGTAATTTAAAACAAGAAGTCTCTATTCTGGTGTTTCTGCTAAAATAAAAGTTGTCTACAAAGTTAAAGTCAAATACATTTGTTTGGCTTCATGCAGTTTAAATGACTTGCATTAAAGCTATTAAAATGGGTTAGACCATACTTCGCTATCACTTTATTATGAATTCTACCACAAAAACAGTTTTCTTCCCGTCGTTAACAGTCTACAGTCTTTCAGGCTATCACAACTCACAACTTTTACTTCTCGTAGCCGTGCTTAGTCCTTTCAGTGCCTTTCTTCACTTTCTCTATCTCTCATGCACTCACAATCACTCGACGCCAGTTAGCATCTTCAGGACGACCAACGTATCTTTCGGGTCGACACACATACGCACAGCTGTCACACACTCACTGACATACTGACTGACTTATGTCCTTAACTCTAAATAACTGCTGGTTCCTGGCCTCCTTATATAGTGGCGATGACGTCACACGAACCTTTCTTGACTTCTACACATATGCATCGGCGGTTACGGAGCCGGATTATTCTCGAAGGCTACGGAAAATCCATTTTTGTGTAGCCGCTTCTATTGCCACGTACACACAAACAGACGCGAACGTGTGTGTGTGGTGTGTGTGTGTATGTGTGTGTTTGAACAGTATAACCCAAAGCCGAAAAATTGGATAAATGCCAAACCTGGCATTCAAGTTCAATTTCTTGCAAAAATGCAATCTGAAGATTTTAAGAGAATTCTCATCCCCAAATTATCCTTTACAGGGAGAAGTATTTGACACTTTTTATGATCTCAAAAATGTATCTAAAAGTGTGAATATAGCTCGCCTCTGTGATGTGGAGTAGGGTATCTGCCTCACATTCAAGAGGTCCCGAGTTTGAATCTCGGTTAGGTTGAGTTACCCGGTAAGGTTTTTTCCGGGGTTTTCCCTTATGCTAAAATTGTCGGAAAGGTTTAAGCTATATGGAACCCGGGCTCATTTGGGCATCATTTCACACATTTCATGGATCGTCCGATATCTTAAATCGGATATCTGTGTATCTTAAATAAAGATGGAGCTCAGGTACACCCTTGTAATATAAATTTGAAGAATTACAAATTCTGGCCGGTTATGAGTAGGTATACAAATTCACATTCATATATGGGCATCGCTCATGTCAACATGTCTGTATATTACTGTCATGTTTGTTTTACAATTAACATGCAAGGTTTGCAATCTCGTCTGTTCTTCATTTGAACCACGTAGCACATTTTGGCGCCACGGGGCTGTGAAGCAGGACGTATCCGAACAAACTCATTTGAATATTTTTAGCACTGCTTCATTTATAGCCGAGGTCAAAGGTTTACTGAACTATAACTTTCAGTCCCCATCTGTGCGAATAATTGTTTTCGTTGTGACACCGAGCTGCTGTTTATTTAAGCAAGAATGGCACCGATAAAGATGGGAGTATATTTTATGAAATGAGCTGTCTCGAGTTTCATACTATTCATACAATTTTATTGTCATTAAAGTTAAGTTTCATGCGACTATTATGCTCGACTATGTATCTAGTATAAAACATTTATAAATTTTTTTTGAATATTCTACACTGCATGTTGTCACTGGTGTCGGACATTTTAATCATGTATTTGTCATTCGATTGTACATACATGTGCAATTATTGCTTCTATTATGTTAACCTTGATACAATGATACACAGAATAAAGAAATAAAAATAAATAAACAAGCATATACACTATAACCTTTAAAAAGCAGTCTTTGAAAAACGACAAGATCAATAGAATTTATTAGAATGCTACTGTCAATATTAACACTAATTATTAAACTCGAACGAGCAATTCGATTGAACATACGAACACTGTTAGTTTCGGTTTCAGCTGTTGGAATGTGCGCAGACGCGAAAGTATTGATTGCTATATGCGGATCTTTTGATTGGTGGTTCACAGTGTTGTTATGCACCTTTGATTGGCTAGTTGTCCATTTCCATACCACCATGGTAATGAATAAATATATTTATATGTTTAGATTACTAATCCCACTGAAACAAAGGTTTGTAAGATTGTGAAAAAAAGCTCAAAATATATAAGCAAAACTTTCTCATGTAAGATATTACTGTTCCTCTTAACTTCGCAACATTTCACATAGCTCTCATATATGCCACTTAATACTTCAACCTCGATTTACTAGGTAAATACACAGAGCCATGTGAGGCCGGCATTCTGACCATAGTGTTTCTGGTTTTCCCAGGTCGATAGTCAAATATTGGGATGTTCCTCCTCTACCACAATTTTCCTGTCCATCGCTTCCTGTGCAGGTCGCAAGTTAGTTCTTAACGACTGAAATGTTTATATGAGAGGTTAGATGCGAGTCGCTTACTCGCCTTTGCGGGAACATTGACATACAAAAGCGGAAACTACAGTCAAATGTTGTATACGTTGCTCTCATGTTTCTGTGCTGAAGTAGTACTATAACTACAAAGCAAATTGTCACACTTCCAGTGACATCAGCCACATGTAACTCTGACTTTTGTCTCTCTGTGTTGGACCTATATGTATGTATATTTATTTTCCATTTTACTGCTAATTTTATTTTATATTGAAGTTTATATCTGACTTTTGCCATGAATTGTCTTTTAACAGCGCTGATGACCATGTAGTTGAATGCCCTTAAAACTACATCTCCCCCACCCCCTCCTCACCCCACACGTATTACACTATCAACTTCGGTAATTGTTTATACTTAACTTGCTTTATTTCTCCTATTCCCGACATTTCTCCCTCGTTCGTTTCGTCTGAATTGGGTCATTTTCATTACCTCTCGTTAAAACACTCTCAACCCTTAGAACACAAAACTTTGCAGTCAACTGTACTCTGTATACTTTCAAAACATAGGATAGGGAAGCAGAACTGAGCGTTAACGCAACACAAACTACTTACTGACCTGTTTATCACTGTAGTTTCGCTGAACGACATTTGCCTAGAAAAACGAGCAGCCTATTCTCATCATTTCTTTAATCACCGTCAACATAATCTAGTTCAGGATTGAAGAACCACATGACTGTTTTGTATAGTACGGCTTCACAAGGTTTCTCTCTGGCATAGTGTGGGCTCCTTATGGACCCGCTCTATGTGGGTAGCTTTCCTTGAAGGACCCCCGGAGGCTTTGGCCTTATGGGGAGGCTTGAACGGCGCTGATGCGTTTAATTTGGAATCGTTAGCGATCTCGTTCAGGCTTCTTCATGGCAACTTCCGGGTCCAGTGGCCCTCCCTCTCCCTCTTCCTTTCCTCCCAGAAGGAGGAAGCACAAAGGGTCACAGTGGCGCATATGCTCTGCTCTAACCCGGTTCCGCAGGCCTGTCTGCGATATTTGCCTTTCTTTTTACTTGGCAAAAGTGAAAAATTACTTCTTTCAGAATCACTTGTTATTCAGAATGAATCAGTCGATCGTTCATTATAATCTATCGCATTCTATTGTTGTAAACAACTTTATATGGTTGACTCATTGACAAGGTCCGAAGGGGTGACTTAACACCTCGACCTTTGTGCCTAGGTCCCTGAAAGGGAAGGCGTTGCATGAGAGGATAAGTATGACTGGACCTGAGGAGACACCAGAGGGCAGGGTCCATAACAGCTACATATTATAAACTCCCCGGTAGTGGCTCGTATAACCAGCTTCCCTACCCGCTACGAGCTTACACATACCCCGGACCAGGTGATCATCCCCGATCCGGAGGATGAGTAGAGAGTAAACTCCTGGGCGTGCACGCCGAAAGCCCCGACAGTTAGAAATTTGAAATAGCCAACCAGGATAAAAGGTGAAGTGAAATGAGAAGTGAGGGATAGGAAATTCAGGAGATGCAACTATCATTTCCAGCATTCACCTAGCGACCCGGAGAAGCTCCAAAATTACCCATGGGTCAGGAAGATTTGCCACAGGAATCGAACCCATGACCTCCAGAATGCGGGCCACAGACGCTATCGCCTGGGCCATCCCACTCGATAATTAAAATCGTTACATTAGTTCTTTTCTTTCTAAATCAACTTTACAATAATCAGTGGAATAATATTAACCATGCTTTGGTTTACACTGAGTAACAGCGGCGGCGCCGTGGCCGAGCGGTTAGCGCGCTCGCCTACCACCTAGGCGGCCCGGGTTCGATCCCAGGGACCCGCATGTGGTATTCGTGGTGGACGAAGCGGCGTCAGGGCGGGTTTTCTCCGGGTACTCCGGTTTCCCCCCCCCCATCTCATTCCACCGGTGCTCCATCTTCATGAATCATCAGTGTCACCGCCTGCGGTGCCGTAGTAGTAAAAGCGGGCGTTAAACACTACAACAACTACAACACTGAGTAACAGGTATAACAATGTTTATTGAATGATCATTACATTAGTTTGTTAAACAGTGGTGCATGAAGTGTTATGCGCAACTAAATCTGTTTCTTATAACTTTGCTGAACTGACAGGTAATGTTCAGTGTTGTATTTTCTTTCTATTTGCCATTATTAGGTAATGTACGGCTTCAAATGCGTCAAACAAGCCGTGCGCAATGCAAGAATAAGCGATCAAACTGATATAAACACTTATCATGATAGATGCATGTGCTTTCGTCATCCTGAGGGGCAGGTCGAACCGCTCCATCTATTTGTTGATAACAATTTGCATACATCCCAGCTGTATTAACTCCGTTAGTAATATATTTAATGAATATGTTAAGCCGGTGTCCCACGGTGCAACTTTTTTGACTGAACTTTTTGTATCCAATGGAATTGCGCACAAAAGAAACAGTGTCTGTCTCACTATGAGGTATTTTGGTCCAAAACAAATGACAGTTCACGTAGCAAGAAATAACATGGTAGAAATAAACATGGTCGACGTATTATGACAATGTGGCAAACCTCCTCCTTAGACCACTGTGACAAATGACACTTCCAGTTACTTTTTATCACTTTATTTCCCTTCTAAAACTGAATCAGAAAACACAGTCCTCTTTTTATAACTAGCACAATCTACAATTTATTGTAACCTTGAACTCACAGCTGTTCTGTCCTCTCGTAACCTTGACTTTCAGTTGTACTCTCTGTGTAACAAACAGCTGGCTTTGACGATACAAACATTAAAACTTGCTTCACACAACAAGCAACTCCGAAGCGACGATTAAGTGTCCAAAGCTGTAGCTGACGATACACACCATACAATGTACACAACATACACTAAAAGCTAACTGCTAAACCTCAACACAATAGAATTGCTCTAACACCGGCTTACTCAGTTGCTTATAGTCCAGGGCAAGTTCTGACGAGTTATCTGCAAAACATGCTTTTCTCGAACGTCTCGTAAACAAGCCGGCAGTAGAAAGTTTCTCGAACAGTCTGGAACCGCTTTTTTCTACTGTGCTCATAGTCGCCTTTGTTCTGACCACTCCATTGTCGTCCGGCCGCGTATTTACAAGCAATGGTGTGAGATAGCTTGACGTTGAGCGTATCTAGGACGTACGGCTGGCGTCACAATGCCATTCTAGCCTGCCTGCCGATCCCTGCCCTAGATCTTTGTACAATGGTTTCATAAAGAACAAAGGAGGTAAATAAATTAATTAAACAGTCATTCCAATTTAAAAAGCTAAACGTTTAATTCGGATTAGTCAACGAGTCAGTCATTGCATTGTGCTTCAGCGTTGGCTTGCATCTAACTACACCGCTAATAGCACTTTGAAATGCAAATTGCTTGCAGATATTCTCCACAGATCTAGCTAGAGGGAGTGATCAATTATACAAGGAAGGAAAGTAACAAAGAGTTGTTTACAAGGATAGATTGCCTAGTACAGAGAACACTGCAATCCTCCCATGCACTCCGCCAACACGAAATGCGTCAAGGTAAACACACAGAAGTGTCCATGGCTTCTATAGAGTCAGATTGATAGACAATGCCACAAAGGCAGCAGTGTAGTAAACAAATGTATTGTTGTCGCAGGTCTGTCACTCAGGGAATTAATCAACAATGTTACGCGCGCGTCTCTGCATAATCGCCAAACCATGCGACCTAGTGACGTCGATGCACCAACGTTGATGGAACTTAGATTAATGGACCTGTGCTGCAAAGTGACTTTTGGTGTGGTTTGCCTCAAAGTCGTCGTTTACCGCATTAGAAATTAATAGCCCGATGCAACAACCCATTTGCGTGACGGCGAAGCCTGAGAGAATTATCGAGAGCAACCGCACAACCGCAATTCTGTACACAGTAGACGGAGTAGAGCAGTCTATGGAGGGTTTAAGTGCTGATTTTGTTCCACATCCATTATTATAATTACTCAAGTGGATGTAAATAACTGCACGCTACACAGAAAGAGTGTGATTAGCAGTTGTCCGAAACACTGCTGCTGCACTCAGTGGCGGCTCATGCATAATACACCTTACCCTTTGACACTTAGCGGATTTATTGGTTACTTTTTACTCTGAATGCTATATGTGGGGCAGTTTAAATTATTCGCCGTTTAGTTCCAGAGCTGGTAGCACATCTTTACTTATTCAAAATTTTAAAGAGCTTTTGCGCATGCTCAACGGTATGACGTAATTACTTTATGGGGCCAAATTCATAAGGATCGTGCATACTGAAGGCTTGCAGGAAACTTCTTCCATGCTCTGTTCACCTATCTCTACAGTATATGTCAATGCAATTAGGTGGCAGCACTATACAGCAGAAACAGGTACTACATCGTTTCTCCCGCTTTTTCAATGCCAACGGAAATGCAGTTTCATTTGCACATTACTTTTCTTGTCCTAGAACACTATACTTAAATATGTATACAACAAACATAAATAAAAGAGCAGTTTCTTCGTCAGATAAGTTATTTGGCGGTGGCGGTGGCGGTGGCGGTGGCGGTGGCGGTGGTGGTGGTGGCGGTGGTGGTGGTGGTGGTGGCGGTGGCGGTGGTGGTGGCGGTGGCGGTGGCGGTGGCGGTGGTGGTGGCGGTGGTGGTGGTGGCGGTGGTGGTGGTGGTGGTGGTCGCGGTGGCGGTGGTGGTGGTGGCGGTGGTGGTGGTGGTGGCGGTGGCGGTGGTGGTGGTGGCGGTGGTGGTGGTGGTGGCGGTGGCGGTGGTGGTGGTGGTGGCGGTGGCGGTGGTGGTGGTGGTGGTGGCGGTGGTGGTGGCGGTGGTGGTGGTGGCGGTGGTGGTGGCGGTGGCGGTGGTGGTGGTGGTGG